>JAPYYS010000587.1:0-115305 GCA_030522525.1 Campopleginae sp. 14b | reverse complement strand
CTCTCTCTCTCTCTCTCTCTCTCTCTCTCTCTCTCTCTCTCTCTCTCTCTCTCTCTCTCTCTCTCTCTCTCTCTCTCTCTCTCTCTCTCTCTCTCGTTAATGTGTAGGATTCTCGGGCTGTGCTCACCACCGAAATACAACTTTTCTGATAATCGTTTTCATCAAGCATAGGTGGATAAATCAGTCCAATGCAAAAATCTTCAAGAATAAAAGCGATAATACATTTATCTTGAGCTAAATGTCGGTCCAAGTTTTTCGTCAATGATGAAAACACTTCATTCATAATAGAGAAATATATTTACTTGGTACATTTACTCAAACATTCAATGACTGTTGCTAAATTTGTTAATGTTCAAAAAATATCTTTGTCATCACGATTTAACTTCATAGGCATAGCGATTCCTCGAAGATAATGATTTGTTCGATCGATTTTATTTCCCTTAATTCGGTACATGTTTATGGTCATCCTTTGCCATCAACAAAGGTTACGTTTTATCGAATGACTCATTTATTGACTATTAACAAATGTTTATTTCAGGCAATCGCGAGAGGCTCAAATAAATGATCCCTTAAATATTAAAAAACATTAAACATTAAAAAACGTTAGCAGTTAACAAATCCTGATACATATAAATCAATCGTTTTCACAGCGTACTTATGTCTGAGTAACGACAATTTCTCCTGAAGCTGTTTTTTTTTTTGACGTCGTATCGTGTGCCGAACAAAGCTAAACTTTCCTCGTAATCTAGGGCCAGTATTCAACGGGAACTGTGTGTTACAGCGACACCTTGTATTTTGCGCATATAATACCGCTCGCGGCCACCCCTTAAAGTCTGCAATGGTCTTCCGTGATGGAGAATAAGAGCAGCGGGAGAATGGGCGAAAGAGAGAGAGAGAGAGAGAGAGAGTGAGACGTGTTTTGGAAGACCTCGAAAGGGTGCAGAGAAGAGAGTATCCAACGGCCACAACGGTGGGAGTAACGCTGCGAGAGAGGATATGGCGTAGAGGAGGATGGTCTCACCAAACTTAATTGAATCCCAGTCCGAATGTATAATATGTAGACTGCTTGCATAATGTCGTATGCTTCGTGGCAGAGGTTGTCAGAACGTTTCGAATCTATAGCAGAAATAGTCTCAGAGGCTATCCCGCTTTCCTCATACTTCGTTACTATTCTTCAATTAATTAATATCTATATCTGTCTCTCGCATATACATCTCTATCAATGTCCATGCATCCACAAGCCCACACACATATTCGAAATGATATTTGAACGGACTCTGTTCATATAGCGCGCGGTATATCGGTCGGACGAGACTTTGAGAACCGTCCGCGGAATTAGATATACAATAATGTAAGCAGAGCTCCGTTGTGGTGTAAGGGTTGGTGGTAAGGTCATGTATATTCATACATCGGCCAGCCAAACCTGCCGCGTCCTTTGCCTCCCGATCTTCCTCCACAGTTTCGAGCCGCCTTGCCCCCAACGCCGGAATCCATTCCCTCAATGTTCTCTCTGCTGCATCCACGCAAACCCCTTGCCCTTATTCGCCCTTCTGCCACAACACTTTCCAGCCCCTTCGCCAACATCGGAGTCGAACAATCTCCTGCGCTCTCTCGGCAAACAACTCCGCCGGCGGAAAGAGAAAGGAGGGATCCCGATTTTCTGGATTTTTTTTGGATATGCAATTTATGCTGCAGGAGAAGATGAATCGATCGAAATCAAAATTTTCCACATTTTTCAATTCCCTGACATCGTAAAAACGAATTTTCACGCCCGTAAAAATTTTTCGTCCAATTCATTTTTTGTCTTCAACGTAGACGAACATTACGCAAAAGTCCGGGTATGAGCGAGCAAAGCATCGCGAACGTACAGGGTTTCTTTTCTCTGACTCAATCAATTTGTTCAATTGAACGCAGAGACTCCGATATTACTGCGTTTTACAAACATGTGGTAGCGGCGCATAATCGTGCATTTGCGCACTGACGATGCCATATTTGCGTCTTGAATTACATCCAGACGTAGAATAAAAATGTATAGACCGCGAAGGAGCAGTGATTACACAACCGACCAAGCATTGTCATTATATATTCATTGATTAATGGGAAATAGTGCATAGGGCAAACGGCGATAAAACTTGTTCGTAGATCGATTATGAGCGACTCATATTAACGTCCAATGATAAATTTATTTTATCGCTACGCTTATTGTTTTTTTTTTTGTTTTTACTCCAATGATCGGAAAGCTTTTCTGATGCTTATTAATTTTGACACAGATATGCATTATTAATAAACAATAAAATGCAAATATTACAAACTCGAAAAAAATTCAAAAAAATAATTAAAAAAAAAAACGCAATCTCGTGAAGTCCATAATTCTCGACAGGGTAATTAATATCAATAAATAATAATCGTACGAGGAATTCATTAATAAATAATGTCGATTCAACGATCGCTTAATTATCGATAAAGCAAACAAGCAATTCTTAAACTGACATAAATTCAGTATAAAATGTATAAAAACAATAATTTGAATATGATCGTGTTTTCTTTGAATAGCAATATTCATTGCATCGAGATTTACTTCATAAAGAGCGATATCGAAATATAATGAGGATAGAAATATTTACAAGTAAGATATCCCCTCGATGGTGATCGCGGGCAAGGGTTGAGGAGTCGGTAGACTTGATTATAATCTCTCGGGACGATTTTCTCACCGCGAGACTCGGGCCACCATCGTGGGTGGCCGTTTCGCATTCTCAATGAACCGGGAGCGAGAGAGAGCGAGAAAAAAAGTCGAGGAAAGGAGAGGAAGAGAGAGAGAGAGAGGGGGAAGGGGTTGAGGGGATGGTCATTCATTTTAATGTCCATTAAATGCAGATCTCCAACGAAACAGACGTTTTGCCCTCGTATTTCTCGAAGCGTATTACTCGGACTCGTAATGAAGTCTTGCCCGGCGCGCAAGGACGTTATACGAAACGGTAACGAAACGAAACGAGAAAAAAAACACACAAAAGCAAGGTCGCGAGTGATGATTATTTTGACTGTGAAGAAAAAGGAAAGAGTTTATGAAAATTGCGAAAGAAAATAAATTCTCAAAATGCCTTCCACTCGAAATATCGATTAATTATTCGCGCATAATAATTATGCGCAAAGGAAAATCTGCACTTTCAAGGAAGTATGCGGAGAGTTTGAGAGCCAGCTCGGAGAAAGCATCAAATATATACGTAGTCAACATTTTGCACAATCTACCCTTTCTATCGGTCCTAATTTATGTTGAGTAAGGCAACAGTAGTGCAGCAGAGCTTCTAACACAACACACCCCACGCGTCTTGGCTCTTTCTCCACATTTAGTATACATATATCTATGCAGACTGGAGGAAAGCTTGGTAATGTTTCAAGTGGCTTGTCTGTTGTTAATTTACCCCGTACTGTAGGGGCTTGATGGGGGTCTGTCTACTCGCTACCACGCTCTAGTCGTTACGATAAATCGGTCATTATCTATAGCACCTCCACACCTACATGTACTCACGCTTTACGCATATACTTGTCTGTGATCGAATATACGTATTACATATAATGCGATACACATATACAAGGGACATATCATTTCTATGCAGCGTTCCATGTTTTTCCTCGACCGTGCAAACGCGCTGTTCGAATAGAATCCCATACTCGTTAATTATACGCATGGATCTTGAAGAGTGCGACATGCACAATTTTCAATCTATTCTTAGGATAGCCCAGGGCCGCACGAAGAGTCTGAGGCGTGGCTGTTGAGAGAAAAGTAAGGATATCATTAATTAGTTATACTTTTGGCCCTGTCCCCTTTTCGCCATCGCCCTCCTCAACTATTCGCGCATTTACAAACGCGCTCCCGTACGGCGTGCACAACGAAACGTTACATATGCAGTTGGTGTTATTTTGGAACACCATAATGCACTTTTCCACACTGAAAATGAAATTTTGTCAAAAAACTGACATTTTTGTCAATATTTTGCATTTCTAACGAAACTGTTAGCAAAATTTGCGATTAGAATGACGAAAATTTACTTTCCGGAGAAACTTTCTTCAATATTTCGCGCTGCAATCATTAAGTTTTTGTCATTAAAAAAAAAAAAAAAAAAAATTAGTCGAACGTGTCCAACAAAATATCGATCTTTTCCAACAAAATTTTCTTTTCAGTGCATCGGTTTGGGATCGAGAAGTTTTCCCTCTACCGTACATTTGGCTCAAGTCAATTTGGAGTGAATTGTAATGGGATTTTGATGAATGCATTAACAAGCACGAGTTTCGCACTTTCGATTTGAATCGAAATTGCGTTCTCGTATTCAAAGGTTCTGCAGCTGTTTACGAGTATATACGAAGATTTGGTGGAAATTTGTACTTTATGAGGATACAAAGCATATGGTCCACATTGCCTCGCATACTAAACTTGGAGACTTTGGTGGCTACAACAAGATTGTAGCGACCCTCGACGTCACTAGTAATACGAAAGTTTTCGTGACTACCCTTATGAACTCTTTCCACGTGTAATGTATGCATAAGTCTGTGGCATGGATAGAAAGCTCGCGTTTGGAGATTTTTGTTTCATTTTGTGTTGTTGGGAAAAATTTAAAAAAAAAGAGGAAATGAGAAGGTAAACATATGACCGACGAGGGTTTTGCCTGTTGAGGGACAAGAATATAAGGATGCCAACCCTTTTCTACGCATTCTTAACCAACCCTTTCATTTCTCGTGTCTCATCATCCTGCCGGAGGAGAAAACGAGACAGAGACTGGAACATTAATATCGCGAAATGAAGCTCATTTGCATATAAATAAGGTGAGACGATGTGGCAGGGGTGCCAGAAGGGAGAGCGAGGGAGAGAGGGTGCAATAGCAAAGGACGAAGCAGCGAGGGGTGGTCGAGGGAATAAAGTGGAGAAATCCTTGGTGCGCGCACCACCCACGTTCTTTCTCATCTCATCTCCACCTTCTTTAACCTCCTCATCCTCTTTCTCAGACTTCCTTCAACCCCTCGACCAGCCAAAAGCCTTCCTCTTCGTCCTTTCCTGTCGACTAATTACGCACCAACAGAGAAAGTGTTACGGCGTTCGCGTCGTGGCTCTTCAAGGCCCATGGGACCAAGGAAACCGCGCGCGTATGTCGAAGAGACGCACACAGCTCGAGACAAAGGGAGACATCGACCGAGAGAATAGATAACGGTCAGCTTTCATCACTCTACCGATAACCAAGTGGGGTGCAATGACCACATGATAATTTCGAGATATCTCGACTGGGACCTCTTATCATGACTAATCGGATCTCTCGCTCCTCATAACACGATCCCCACGCTTCAGCCCTTCTGCTTGGCAAAATCTCCGTTTCTATCATACGCTGCAAGTCATTACCTCACGGCTGAGACTATTTTTCACTCGAATTAATATTTCGAACCGATAAAAATTTGCTTACTCCGCAGAATTCTCAAATTTTCGTAATTCGTCTATTTGAAAAATAATAATTTAAAGAGGCTCGCTACATACAACAATGTTGCGATTTTATAAGCATGGGAAAATTCGAAATTATTAGAATTTGATGAAATTTAGTGAGCATACTTTTTAGTATTAAATATGAATATACACATTTTTTAAAGATTTTTCTTCTGGATTTTTCGATGATCATTAATCAAAGATTTTGGCAGATGCGTTGATAATATGAAGTAAAAATTGAGCGTACGAACGAGAGTACTGATAGTCACTGTGAGTTTAAAAAAATAAAAAGCTATGTGAATGGAATGTATATACACGAGGACTATAAAAATACGTATCAACGATTCAGGAATAGCGGCCATTAGTCCAAAGACCGTGAGCCTCGCGCGCAATGTTTTCGAGGCTATCGTTAATTAAGCACAAACGGATATTAATGGATTTTTACACATACGCCAAGCCTTTTTCCCTTTCCCTTTCGCTCCCTCTCTCTTGAAGAGACCAGTGGGGTGTGCCCGCCACCTATCGCGTATTTTTAGTTTTTTTTTGTTTTTTTTTCCTCCCCTTCATCTCTTCAGCCCCTGCGCACAACAACACACATCGAGGCCCACCCGTTCCATATCAAGCACCACGGGGTTCGAAGCCAAATCCAATTACTTTTATTCGGGCAAAATGAGTGCAGCTAAGTCATTAATACTAATCAATGGGTAAAAGAGCAACGAACACGCGGCGAATCTCGCACGTTTGCCCAGTATAGGAATTACCCATAACTCAAATGGTTAAATTACTTTATTGCAAAAAACTTGCGTATTTGTGCGAAGTCCGCTTTCCCGAGGTGGCGGAAGAAGTGAGCGGCGAGGGGGAGTGAGGCACGAGTAAACGTACAGAGAAAAGTGCACACATTACCCCGGAGGCTTTGAAAATCCTTTCACCCCACTTCTGCATCCACTGTTTCGTCTATGTACGCGAATATAAAAATCCATACAAATATATTTGCATTGTTAAAGGCCAGGTCGCCGATAAGTAATGTTTATCGTTACATTTCCAACGACTGTGCAGTCGCCCCCGTGCACCCGTTGCCCCATGAATTCCCAGTTTCCGAAGCAACCTCTCTTCATCCTCTATGGCAACATTTTTTTTTTTTCCACCCATCGAGAACGCTCGTTCCGTTATTCGCATTAGCGAGATGACCCGTACTCTGACGCCGTTGGCCAATTTTTTTTTTCATGTTTTTTTTCTGCTTTTTATACAAACGTACGATCGTCAATTTCAGGCTGGCGGATTAAAAATATTATAATAGTAACGAATGCGATGCACTTTTCTGCAACCTCCTCTCCATCTTTCTCTCGCGTGCACAGTCGATCAACGTGCACACTTTTTACCTCACTCTCTCATTGCTAATACCAAATTGGAATTGCCACGATTATGCAAGCCCAGTTTACTCAGACGATTGAGTAAATAGCCGGTTACTTTAATGACGACCAACGCGTGCTTCTGCTTTTTCTATACACACATACAACAAAGTTTTGTATATAAATAGATAATGGAAGAGTGCACACGGGATATTTTATAGTTCGAGCTCGCCTGCCCATCGCAGTAGACACTAATCTTTACAAATTGATCTGATCTACGCGAGTCCCCAAACTCCACGTGCAAAGTCATGCAAATAATTGTTGATTCACTCGCTCCGAGTTGCCCCAACTTGTTCAAAACTTGGCAGATTTTTTGTGTGGCCGGAAATATGTTTTCCCTTTAGACTATTCAATAGAGTTCCGGATATTTTTTTCTGCCAATTTTTCAGGTCCCTGTATTGAGCTTTCGGAATGTGAATATGAAAAATGATTTTCTTTCGTGGGTAGCCGATAAATTTTTCAATAAACATAAATAATCGTTCGAATCGTGACGTTGAATGTTTAATGGAGGATGGAAAAGCTAATGTTGTCTCTCTCTCTCTCTCTCTCTGTATTAATCTCGGTGGAAAAATATAGACATTCGATGCACTTGCATTATTGCCGTGTTGGTAAAAAAAAAAAAGGTAAAAATCGGAGAATTCACGAGGCAGTCGCCGAAAAAAACGTCCGGAAGCATTTATTTTTATGAATACGACCAAATTCTCTCTTGCTTCAGAACTCTTTCTCTCTCTCTCTCTTTCTCTCTGGGTACACCAATCGGTCCGATCAATGTTACAGTCACGGGCATTTGCCCTTCCACTCTTCTCGGCATCTCTCCCTCTCGTAAACATACATTTTTGCGGCTTACTACGTCACCCGCACACTTTTACAAGTAAAATGCTGAGCGCCCATACGTTTCATGTGGCTTAATCCCCCTTGCCTCGTCCATTTAATATGCACTACCCATATCGCCGCTCGCTGTGCTCCCGTCGTTTACGAATTCACGCTGGACAGTGAATAAAAAAAAAGACGAAAAAAAAAAAGAAAAAATGAACCACCCCCGCTGTTTCTCTGGGTCTCTTCTATAGTAGGCGATTTTCGTTCGTTAGCTATTGAACGGATTTTATCGAGGCTGGTGGCCGGCCGAGGGACCGTAGGGTAGTTTTTTTTTCCAACACGATCAGCCGCAACTGTACGAGACTAGGAGAAAAATCTCGGCGTGTAGAGAAAAACTTTGCCGATAAGAATTCGATATTTGCTCGACTGTTCTACGAGCTGCCAATAATAAAACAACACTAAAAAATCCTCATAAAAATTACAAGTCCATTTGCCCATGCCCTACCATTACAACGACCAGCCTATAACTATAAAGAAATATAAACCACAAATCAGGAAATTTCCAATTCGATCCCTCTACTCATTCATATTGGCATAAAAAAAAAAAAAAACAAAAGTAAAAACCCATCGCTTCCTCTCTTTTATGTATGCAAAAATAAAAACATATACTTGGGAATACGATGGTGAAACGTTCATGAAGAATTGTTTGCTTAAATTGCTCCGGTGCATTCTAAAGGGAGGCTCTAAAACGCTTAATCTGTATCTAACTGTGGAGATACACGTCCTGCGGCATATTTCCATTCCATTATGCAAAGTGGCACTGGTACCGGCAACATTACCGTCCGTATAGTTTTAACCGATCGTCGGGAGAGAGCCTAGTGAGGTATTTCAACAGCACAACCAACTCTCGTATACACACAGGCTTCTATGTATGTAAGAATGCTTTATCGATTTATTATAATCCGGTGGATGTCTTCCGCGAGAGAGAAGCCTTTCTTCATCAGCATTAGTTGCCTTATCGCAACGGCGATGCCGATTATGATGCAATTAAAATCCTCGAATAATCATCATAATCCTCCACTTGCTCCAATCTTTTCTTTGTTCGATTTTTCAATGAAATATGTTTTCTTCTTTGGCTGCTTACAGGATAGCGATAGGAGTAGCGTCGGCAGTCCTGAGCCAGGATCAGGCGCGATGCACGAGCACCGGATGTTACTCGAAAGTAGTAAAAACTCCCGAAAACGACGGAGAAGTGTGTCGCCGGAGAACATGTCACAAGCGAAACGAGCGGCTGAGGCCCAAGCCCATCTCAACGGTACCAGTACGTATGATGAATCTTTCTACAGCTCCCTAAAAACCATTGGGTCAATGCGACCCCTGGATTTTTTGAGGAAATCATTTTCTAGTTGATATGGAAAAAAATGTGTCCAAAAATACGAATTTCTTCGAGGGTTTTGCAAAGATAAGGTTTCTCGGGCCATGTGGACCCAGTGTTTAATGATTCCAAAAACTTTCCTGTAATCAAAGGAGGATATTTATTGGTATGAATCGTTACAGTGGCCAGCATGGTGACCTTACAGAATCTTCAGAATCTAGCGAATCTTCAGAACCTGCCACAGGTGGCCTCATTGGCTGCAGGTCTGCAGAGCATGTCAGCGAGTTTGACCAACAGTCAATTGATAAACACTCCCCTCAATCTCACAGTGAGTTCATCCGGTAAGTTGTTCAACCGAAATTTTCGTCGTTGATCGTCACCGATGTTCAATCTATAGAGAAATTTGAAAAATTCCTATTTTGACGAATAGCTGGAACGTTACCAACCGCATCGAGCACGACAACGGTGCCGCACCTACTACCTCCAAGTTCAGCCCCCATGGCGACGTTACCCCAGTTACTTTCGCAGCCCCAACCCGTGGCGATGCCCCAGTTCATACTAACATCGGGTCAACTAGTCCAGGGTATCCAGGGTGCCCAACTTTTAATACCGACCTCGCAAGGTGAGTCTCCATTCCTCAAGATCCAGCGCTACCCAAACACTTTTCCTAGATCCAAGTTGTTGGGGTAACCGGGTGTGACAAGATTAGTTTAAAAAAAAAAAAAACGATGAGAAATTTTCTTATTCGATGGAATTTCAATGACGATCGCACCGATGCATAATTTTACTCGATAAAATTCATTTCGCTATATAATATCGGTGCTGGGGGTGAAGGCCTCGCGGGCTCGGTGTTGGCCGGTATCTCTGACCAGTTTGGAGCAGGAACCCCTCCGGTCACCAGGTCCAAGCGTAGTAAGGTTCGAGGGTTCGGAGCAGACCACATTAGAGAGGAGCGGAGAGGGAGAGAAAGCGTTGGCAAACTCAGCAACTAATTTCAATGTATAATTAACGTCTCACTACCATCCCCTTTTGGTGCTACGAGACCCTACCGGCTCTTCGTGCCTTTCATCGTGCTCTGTGCTCGACGAGCGTCCTCTTCTTACAACATACAGAGACATCTATATAGCTAGATAATATAAATGTGTGGGTCTAGTATCCCTTTTGGTCGCATTCGTTGGTCTATTCAGCCGGCGGCCGAACAAACCCTCTGCTCTTCTCTCCTGCTCACATTAGACGTTGTCCCTGTCTGTACGTCTGTACGTCCTCAGCGTATTCAAACACAACGGACTCTAGCTCAACGATTCGATAGTTATTATATCGATTGTTGCCTCAAAACTATATACCTATATGTATAAAAGTATCGATACATGTATAGCAAATAGATTTCCATGCTAAATTCATTTTTGGGTAAACCCTAGTCGCTAGTTTCGTCGCTCCTGCTCAATATGAAACTTGAGAGCCACTCGATCCAGGGGAATGGAAGTTATAGTTGCTAGCCCGGGTGTGTATCAACTTAGCCGGAGTTGACGGACGAACCACTAGCAAGTTGGAATGTATCAGTTGAGAATTAATGCGGAATGATGGAAAGTTGGTCGCGGTTGGTCCTTTGTTGTGATCGAATTAAGATGAAGATTGGATGAGGGGAAGACTGGTCGTGGTGGTGGGATCAGCGAAATATCCTTATTAGGCGGGAGCGGGCGATAAGATTTGAAATGTAAAATGTTATCGTGTGTGAACCGATCGAGGCAACGAGCCAGGACTGTACGATTTACGTTCGTTTGACCATCAACTCATTTACGTATGCGTATAAATCTAAACATCGTAATCCGTTTATTATGTAGCTTACCTCAGTACGTGAAACTTTTATGGCTGTTCGGAACACGGGATTTGCTTAGCCAAGCTATTAGGTACATACACAGGTACTCAAGATCAGTAATCATATTAAGCGCGTGTAGGCGAGTTAATCAGATTAGAGGAGCTGGGAGGTAATCCCGAAACTATTCTAAGTATGATTAGGCAGCTCAGTCCTTCTCGGCGGCGGCGACTAGCCCAGTCTAGGAGATAGAGAGAGGGAGAGACCAGTTCATAGCAGGACCAACGCGTACTCTACGCCGTACTATGGAAGACGACGATAATAGTTTGCCAACTACGCTGGCCTCCGACGTAACCTGCCCTATGGGTTGCTTAATAATCCCTCTATGAGACTCTGATAACTTCACTACGTATACCCGGATCAACGAAATGTTAACGCTATACGTATAGACACCGACAGACTCAATCTATACTGTGACTGGAGTAAGGCCACTTGATCCAAGTCCCTCCTCCATACACTTACTAGCCAATCATCCAAAAGTCCGGCCAACCCAATAAAAATAACCACTTTCCGTTCAAAATTCAAACGATCAAACGTTCCTTCAATATTGCTTTTAGGTATTGCGACGCAAACCATTCTTACCATACCGGTGAGCCATGTCACGAATAATCAGATGGTCAATTTGGCCCTTAGTAATGGTCAAGTCGTCTCCACGACCTTGGCGAATCTTCAAGCAATCGCAGCACCTCAGACAATGATGAATGCACCAGCGAACAATGGTAAGACCCACAGCCTGACACTCTTCTAGCCAGTCTCTCAATGATTTCCCATATTTATCAATATTTATCATCACGACAGTTCCCACGAGTCCGAATCTTGCGTCCGGGTTGGGATTGAATCACGCAGCTCTGCCTCATCTTCTGGGCAACAGTGCAGCAAATCAGCAGCTCTTGAACGCCATGCAGCCTCAACTGTTACAGGCGGTCCAAGCAGCCCAAGCATCGCAGCAACCGCTTCTTACCACCTCCATGCATCAACACAGTCATCAGCACATGAATCACTACGCGGTAAGTAAATAACAGAATGACACATGGCATTTCCCTGGCCCGAGGATTTTTTTTTTTTTTTTTTTTTTTTAATAATAAAAAGAACTCGGTTTCGTTGAGGACATTAGAATCGAGAATTTGGTGGGATTCCCACTGTCGTTTCGTTGCGACTGTATTGATTGGCATCCAGCAAAGACCGTAGCCAAACAATGCTGCGCAATTATATTTTTCCATCCGTGTCGAGTCAAAGTTGATAATTTGCGATCGTGCAAAAGGAGTGATCTCGTTAAAGAAAAGTCGTCGCTCGCGCATAATTTTCTGCCCGACTCGTCTCTCGACGGCTAATTAGATTCGTCAGTATCTCGATTATATCGAGGAGACTTCTCTCAATATTCCCAAGCTCTGGCATCCCCTTTCCTGCCCTGATCACTGCCACGTACTTGATTAGCGGAAAGAGGAATATTCATCTGTCCGCTACGAGCTCATAATCAGTAACGACTTTCAAACGGATTATTTCTTACTGTTTCCATCCAGTCATTGGATAAGCACCACAGGGACAGGCATGAACAATCCTCCCCGATGAACGGACCCGTTGTCTCCGCAGCATCAGCTCTCAACAGACTCGCCGCAAGCAATGGCGAAATCACCATCACTACTACCCATGGACCTGGCGGAGCAAGTGGCCTCGAAACATCCCCCAGTAGTCTGCACAGTCCTAAGGACGACGACGACGATTTCCTCAGTGATTCACCAAGTAAGATCTTGTTCGGATTCTATTGTTTGACCTTCAGGTCGGTTCGCCTCGTTTCTCATATCATTTCATTCGCCTAAAGTCTTATTAACGACTCTTAACATCGGACCCAATGTCATCTGAATAAAAAAAAAGGAAATTGACACGAAATCATTGTCCGGAAGAATATTGAACTAAAGGAAATTGCTTGGATTGTTATTTCAGACCAAGCGACCATCAACGAAGCAACGAACAATGTCCCTGACGTTAGAGGTCTAGACCAGATCAAAGAGTTCGCCAAATGCTTTAAGCAGCGTCGAGTGTCAATGGGCTTGACGCAAACCCAGGTCGGACAAGCTCTTAGCGTAAGCGAAGGTCCCACCTACAGTCAAAGTGCAATATGCCGGTGAGCAAAACGACATATTTTCAAGGATATACGATGATTTCAAATCGACTAATAGAACAGAAAAGCACTGTCCATATTATTACATACATCGATCTGTTGAGGCGAACGATTCGTCGCGCCAGGTCACTGGAAATTGCGGAATATATTTTATACTTTGATAGGTCCAGTCGTGCGACACTTTTTTGCGATCATTGCTTAGGGACTGTGAAGTAAAAAAAAAATTAATAACTTCATACGTCATTTTCACAGCATCGATGAAAATATTTCGAAAATCCTCGAGAAACTTTTCCGACTCCATTAAATTGTCGCAAAAGAATGTCCACCGACAAATAATCGTTAACAGCAACATTCACGATTAGCAGCAATTAGAGACATGAAAAAAAATGAAAAATCTTTCAATACACATTGTCGAGTGCCACTTGAAAAGAAAGGAACTTTGCAAACTTTGATTTTAGTTCGTTTGTCAAATAATTCAGGAAACAAAATTCGTTGTGATTGTGATTCCATTCACTGCGGTAATACCTGGAGCTTGTGTTAAAAATTAAAATGTTATAACGACTTTGTTGATACGAAAATTCGTTGCCATGAGTAAAAGTGAAGAGAAATAATGTGTCGCGGTGAATCGCGGAGTGTCACAAGCACGAAAAACCAGTCGGATCCTTATCGTTTCGACTAACTTAAGCATTGGTGATTGTTCCCCAGTGCCCTGGCTACCCAGATGTTTGCTGCCACGCAGATTGCCTCTCAGCGGCAAGCTATGTACGTTCACCCCTCATGCTACTTAATTTTTTTTTTTTAATCTAAAAATATAAATTTTCTGATCAAAAGAAAAAATAATTTTACTCTAATCTCTGCAGTTATACCCAAAAAAACAAACAAACAAAAGCAAAAGGTTGGCAAATACTGGTCGGTACGAACAGTGGTCCATGACATTTTTTTTCTCGTGGAATTTCATGACGTCAGCTTATGAAATAGCCTGTGAGACGTCACGTAGGACTTTGGTGCATCGATCGTTGATTTTTTAATTAATTTGACTATCAAGTATCGTCGTATATAATTATAAAAGGATTTGCTTCGATGAAAAAAAAAAATAAATAAATAATCTTCGTTCACCATTTCACCATGATATAAATATTTTTTGGTCGACTCAAACTTTGGGTATAGCTGCAGTGCAATTGTGAATGATGTCCAATTTCGTTCACGAGACAAATGATAAGGAGCACTTTCGAAATTAACAATGTTATCACTCTATTACTTTCCAATATTTTTGTATATCCCTTTATCTTAATACGTCTACATACATATTTATTTACAAACATATAAATATTATGTATAATTTTTCCCATCGAGCCAGGGCATTGGCAAGCTTAGGCATGGTGTCGCCAACACGCGTAAAACTCGTTAACTTGTTTAAACGGCTTGATGCACGTTTTTAATATTATCCGACGGTGCGTGTACGCCCACTCTATCTCACTCTCAACTAAAAAAATCAAGTTGATAATAATCCTGTTGATCCTACTGTAAGGAATTAGATTTTTTTTTAATTCGGGAATAAAAATTGTTTTTTTTTTTTTTTTTTTTTTTTATTTTTTTTGTTGGTCCTGGTGTGGGGATTTTGTTTTTTTTTTAATTCGGGAATAAAAATTTTTTTTTTTTTTTTTTTTTTTTTAATTATTTGCGACACCAGCGTTGGCAACATCATGACGCGTTATCACCAAAACCTACACGCATGCACGCATTGTCAATGTCCTGTTTACCGAATCGATGCATGCCTCTTAGTGCTCCTTTCACTTAGTTCTTTCGAATTAACATCACAATTATTCAACAATTCAACTAAATATAACATCATATTGCTTACTAAACAATCCGATAATTAACTCGTCAATAATTATCGATCATTCTTGCCTTTAGGTTCGAAAAATTGGACATCACACCCAAGAGTGCACAGAAGATCAAACCGGTCCTTGCCAAGTGGATGAAAGAGGCTGAAGAGAGGTGAGTTACTCGGATGCTACATGCAGGAAAGGAAAATCGAAAAGCAACGCTACGGAATAGGATCGAGGAATGACCTTGAACCTTGACAACACTGAAATGAACATTTTGTTGGACAAGATGAGGATTTTGTTAAATACGTTCGACAAAAAATTTTTTCTTGGAAAACCACAAAATCCAGTCATCGCAGCGAAAAATATTCTGGAAAAGTCGAAAATCGAAAATATTCTCGGAATAACGTAAATTTTGATATTATCAAAAAATATTGAGTTGGCCGCATTCAGTAAAATATCAGCGTTTTTTTGACAAAATTTAATCCTCAGTGAAATTGAATGGAAATCAAATTGAATTTGAATCAATTGAAAATTGCCTGAAATTCGAAATCTCCGTATCCTACTCCGTGAAAAACTTTTTTCCATTTCAATTTTCCTTCTATGATTGAATAACTATTTTTCAAAAATCTTCATTTCGGGCGACACGTTCTTGACACTTTTTCTTCCAATTCTCGAATCCGATAACTTTGAGAAGTTTTTTTAAAAATGCTTCTCCACTGGAGCGAGGATTATGCTCGAAAAAAATCATTTGAGGGATTTCGAGCCACAATTTCCCATGTTCTGAGAGGTCAACGGTATTCAACGTTCCTTACACTCCCATTGGCCAGTCGTATACACAAATCTTCTCTGCATTAACTTGATCGGCTGATTTTCACGTGAAGAAATTTTATAATTTTGAGTTTTTAATTGATCATAGGTTTGAGGAGTAAATTAAGAAGAAGAAGGAGACTGGAAATATGATTTGTTGGTGGAGGCGCAGCCACAGGGAGGACTAGTGTACATATAAGTGGATGCAGGATAATTTAATTGAGCGAGGAGTGGATGGGATGAGTGGACCGAGAGTCGATCGGTGACACGGGGTTAGCAAAAGAGGGAGATTGCGGTGAGAGAGAAAGAGGGAAAATGATGAGAGGTAACGTCATCGCAATCGGCAATGGCTACAAACACCCTTATCGTATTTCGTTTGTTCGATTAATCCGTAATCATCCAACAGGATCTCAACCATGCCCCAGAGGGCAGGACATACGTGGTTCCATATATATCAACCGCGTATCTCCACACATGTAGCCACACACACGCGTGCACGCCCGTATTGAAAGCGTGCGAAAGCGCGCGCGTGCTAATTGGTAATACGCTAATTGAATCTACCTGATTAATTTGCGGAATCGGGCGTCTAATAAATACGCCAGAGAATGTTAATTAGTGAGAGGAAAATAGTTTTATTGGCCACGATATTACGAGAACGTATCTTCTGTCCGATGTGCAGCAATTCATCCCAAGGATTCTTCAATTTTCATTTTTTCTTTCGGCATTATTCAGCTTCTGAGCAAACTTTCCTCTTTTTTTCGTCCCGAAGTCTATCTTTTGGATGCCGAGCTTTCGAGATGACATTTTTGCCAGAAAAACTTGTGCTCTCCCATACAAAACTAGCCCCACGTAAAGAGTCGATACACAACAATGTTGCAATGTCAAGAGCATAGGAAAATTCGAAATGATTAGAATTTGACAAAATTTGGTGAGCATACTCTTTAGCATTAAATATGAATATACAAATTTTTTAAGATTTTTCTTTCTACATAGTTTTCGAGTAATTGGACACTAGAGTTTGCATGCATAGCATAGGATTCAGATATATATTTTGCATATTGTAAACTCAAATTAATCGACAACTATGTAAAAGAAAAAATAGAAAAAAACTTTGTGTTATCGTATTTGTTGCTAAAGAATATTATCTCCAAATTTAATTAAATTCTTATCACATCGACGTATGTAGCCAACCTCCTTAAAGATCTAAATTTCGAATAGCAATCGACATTCAATTGGATCCATAAATCATTAGAATTCGGTTTTAAGAGTCACTACGGATTCTGATTTTTCGGTGCTGAGTTGTTTGTGATTAGTCACGACAGCAGAGCTTATGAAGTTGATCGATAGATCGATAAGTGTTGCTAACGAATTTCAAATGACTCGGCTCATTTATCGTGTCTAGCACACACGCTCCAGGGCTACAGAGACCCACCTGGGGAAATAGTTTCATCGAGATTTCTTTTGAACAGCATAGGAATCGTATTAACCGAAATTAATTGGAGAAAGACAAGATGAACAGGCAGAAATACTCGAAACTGGTCAATAGAAAATTACACCGAATTTATTCTCGTGTGAAATTGTAATTTTTTCGTTGCCCTGCGAGGAGGATTCCATATATCGAGAAATGGAATCTCTGGTGGAATAATATGCTTTAGCGCATCAGAAATAACCGTTTGATTTAGAGAGCGATTTACCGTTTGTTTGGACGATGTACAGAATGCCATTTTGGATCGCAGTACATCAGGCTATTCGAGCGTAACAAAGTCTATCCGCATAGCGAGATCGCGGAGGCATTTTGCACAACACGGACCGATTATCCATGCCGCATTCCCAGAGCGTAAAACTAAGTGCGACCGTACCGTCCTGCCTCTTCCTACCTTCCGCCGTGTATATTATATACATAAAGCGTTGGCGGCGTCGGCGTCGCCAAGCCCGAACACACTATACACCCAATGGAAAAATGAAAGCGGCTAGTTTATGCGGTGCACGTGCACGATTTATCTGCCGAGTAATTAAACTGTGGACTAATTAAAATCAGGTTTCTGATGTACCCCTCCGCCTTCATCTCTCTCCGTCTCCTTGCTTTCCACACTCCGACTCTCAACGCGTCGCCCCTGGCACCTTCTTGCCGCGTCTACCCAACTTCTTCCCCATCTTCCTTCTCGGATATGGACCACCATTTTTTCTCCGTCTGTCTCTTCCTCCTTGTCGTCTTCGTTTTTCATTTATTTATTTTTTCAATTCACGTGCTTCTCGGCCTTTCATTATTTCCTGCCATTTTTTTTCCTTCTTGACACGTCAAACTTTTCGTTCATCCACCTGAGTGTCCAAGTCCTCATTCGCTCGTTTTTTTTTTTTTTTTTTTAATAAAATTTTTTATTTTTTTATCTTTTTTTTTATATTTCGTAATATTTTGTGCAGTTTGTCCATCATACTTCTCACTCGGCACATTTTTAACGCTGTACATTTTTGATACTCAGTCACGTTATTCTTTACACGTCGATTTTATTTTTATTTTATTGGTACGCGAGTGCGTTGTATCAAACTTTTGCTTCTTGAGCTGTTTCCGCTGTTAATCGTACATTTTTGCTCTTCTTCGAAATCAGGCTCGGTCGAGATTATTCGTTGGAGCTTGTACTCGCAGCGAATCTCACAGTTGCATTAGCATATTGCTTCCGCAAATTCAACAAAATACATTAAATTCTAGCTGGCGCGTACTGCAATGCTAATTTCCATTGCTCCCTATTTTTCTTTTTTCCTCCAGTTTTATTTTTTTCATAAATTATATTATTCGTTTTGTTTGCTGCTCCGCCAACTGTTGGTCATTCCTCCGGGCTAAATTAAAAAATATAAATTAACGGTGCGCTCGAACATCGTCCGGTACAGGGCCTCCCAGAGCTTCCCCTCGTCTCGACCTCTCAACGATGCCAAGATTTTTTTTTTTTTTTCATACGCCGATCGCAACGTTACGATTTTATTTTTCAATACGTTTCTTTAACTTTCTTCGACCCACGGGACAAGAAATACATTTTTTTTACCTGCACTTCCGCGTCACAAACACTGATAATGCGATTACAAGTCGCCAGAATTTGAGTGAGAGTAGTGTCCATGATTACAGGTACAAAAGCGGTGCTAATCATCTGACGGAATTCATCGGCGCCGAGCCAAGCAAAAAACGAAAACGACGGACGTCCTTCACACCCCAAGCCTTGGAACTGCTGAACGCACATTTCGACACAAATACTCATCCGTCTGGTAAGTTACCGGCACTCTCTACTGTTTTCGTTTTCGAAGCAAATAAATTCGAAAAAATCGCGTCAAAATTACTAAAATATAAATGAATAACAGTTTCGATTCAACAATCAAATTGTCATACGGAGCCTTTTTATTTCCGCCGACAATGAAATTTAAATAAAATTATTTTAATAAATGAAATTTAAATAATTGATAAATAAATAAATAATAAATAAAAAAATCGAACTTTTGTTCGGATAACTAGTAGAATTTCCCAGATGAAAATAATTAGCATAAACTGATTTTTGTTTTGTTGTTGTCTGATTACAGGAAACGAGATAACGCAATTGGCGCAACAATTGGGCTACGACCGAGAGGTCATAAGAATTTGGTTCTGCAACAAGAGACAATCGCTGAAGAATACGTTGAAGACGATAACAGGAGTGAAAGGGACGATGGTGTAAATGGAAAAGATGTTGAGAGGAAACGAGGGAATATGAAATCGTTGGATAGTCTTGTTTAAACGACATTGACTGTGAAGCAGCCTCTGAACACGTCCATCATCCGGAACGAAAGTCGCTCAAGACAATCTTCGGACCTTTTATTGGCCAGTAATTGACACAACTGGAGGAAAATCTCATCAGCATATTGTTTGCAGTATTTACGAATACGTAATTGTCGAAAACGATTAATCAAGCGACTCTCCGATCATTTTAATTAGCCAATTCGACAATTTTTATTCGTAAGATATGATTTTTCTTCCGCAGAGATTCCGCGCGACTAAATATTTTCTGATTCCTGTCAAAGTATCGGAGGAAGGAATGAGTAAATAATAAAAATGGTGATTAAACTTGCGCGCTATGTCCAAAGGCCGTCCGCACAGAAACGACGAAATATGTGAGATAAACCGATCCACTTAAAGTTTGCAAAGACGCGGAGGCTCCATGTCCATGGAATCGATCCATGGGCCCACACAAACACGACGCTCACCACGCACATTGTGATCGAAAACGTATACGCGTGTATTATCTGTAAATAGTATTAAAATCGATATTACTACTCGTGATTCGTATTATCAGCATAATTGAATAATTGAAAAGTAAATAAATGAATAAAGTTATAAGTTGAAACTAAAAAAAAAGGGGAAAAAATGAATGCGCGACGTTGCGGATGATCGCGAGTGCAAAAACGGACGATTATAATTATATTTATTAAATTGCGATCGGTCGTGGATCGATGACGGAGCGAGAGCGATCCAAATAGTGATAAGTAACTATCGCAGATTGACGATAATGCTTCAATGATAAATAAAATGAAACAACCGACGTAACAATATCGAATGGAAACAAAATAAAACAAACGTACACCA
Organism: Campopleginae sp. 14b; assembly: GCA_030522525.1. Lineage (NCBI taxonomy): Eukaryota > Metazoa > Arthropoda > Insecta > Hymenoptera > Ichneumonidae > Campopleginae sp. 14b. Next base: position 95,010 of record JAPYYS010000587.1, on the reverse strand, counting down.
CACACACACACACACACACACTCACAAACATAAATATATATGAAATCGAAAGTGATGATCACGTCCGAATACCAGATCGTCCCGATCATTTCGTCTCCAGGCTCAAGGACTCTCTAGATTAAACACCGATATTTAAGTATCAATGAAATTGAGTAGCAAATTTAAAATTGCAATATCTTCTGTGAAAGAATGCTACTGAACGAATGTAGAAAAAAAATTTCCCCCGGCTCCCTAAACCGTATTTACTCACTGTGCAAAACTTATTTACTTCCCAGGAAAGCAAAAAAAAAAAGAGAAAACCCCCAAACAGGAATAAGCACCAAGAAGAATAAATTTAAAAAAATCGTATAATTTTTTCGAGTCTCGTCCGCAGAGTTACACGGAAGTAGGATATTTGGAGCTTTAAAAAAACGAAAACGATGTTTCTTTCTGACGGTCGAGGGGCGGACGAGAGTCTCTAGAACTTTGCACGTAGCCTCGCGAATTCTATGAAAGAAAAGACTACCTGCTTGGAATGAGAAGGAAAATAAGGAAAAATAAAAATAAAAGGAAACGTCGTAATATCTATACCCGCAAATCCCGTAAATTTGAGCTTCACGACGTCGAATTATAGTATGAAAAAAGAGAAGCAAACGTGGCAAAAAGCAAGCAACAAAAAAAATGGATTAAATCTAAGGAATAAATGCAACAAAGTACACCGCGTAGTTGAACCAACGACGCCTGTAAATACGAAGGAAAAGTGCAGAAGAAAGATAAAAGTTTGGACCCTGTAATATTGAGGTATCTTTTATTATTATTACTCAAAAAAACTCACATGAACACAGGCACACACAGACATACAAACACATTAGCTATAAGATAGCTAGAAACGTGCAAAGAAAATTAACATGGTTGAGAGTAAAGTTGCGTGATAGATTTTCTTTCACGAGCTTTCACGATGACGAAGTAAATTCGTGGCAGAAAAAAAACAAAGACGAAAAATGAAAGCGTTTGTAAAATACGGAGGGGAAATTCAAAATTCAAAATTTTGATCTAAATCACGTCGAGACGTATGTTGTCCTTTTGATAATGAATAAAAAAAAAAAAAATTAAAAAATGGAAAAAAACGAAATGTTTGTACAGAGATATTCCGGTTATTAAATTTTGTTATGAAACAGAGAAAAAAGAAAAGAGGGAAAAAATAAAACAAAAATAAGACAAAAGATGCACAGAGAAGTGAGAAAATGGTAGAGATCATGTGTATTTTCTTCGTGACAAATATCAATATGTATACATATGTGTGTATATTAAAGTACATACATATTTATACGTATGTATATGTCTAGTGGTTTATTATGAGAATATCAACGTGAGTATTATAAACGAAAGAATAAATAAATAAAAGAAATAAAATGAAGAAAACAAATAAACATGTGAATTGTATTCGTGAGTGTCATATTTCTAAGGAAGATAGATCCACGGGTTAATGTTTCGTCGCAGTTACCGGCTAAATTATCAAACGACTGACGGCAATACAAACCTTTCAATTATTAACCATTCAACATTTATATATATACATATGTATATACAAATATATTATTATATATATTGGTACATACATATTGATCGAAATTATCCGTTACGACAGCCCCACAGATCGTTGTTATACATATATACATATATATATCTCCATAAACACATATATCCACTATCTTCCGAAGGAAATAATAAAAACACAATGAAAATATGATGAAAAATGGAGGAAACTGCTTCTGAAACATTGCCCAGCGAAACCAAGGTTCCTACTACGTTTTATAAAATGTAATAACTAACTTAACCACGAAATTTCAAATGTAAATAAGTCGCCCGAGTTTAACTAGAATTCACGATACAATCAGCAATGTAATGACGCTACGAAGCAACAATAGAGGGAAAGAAATACCGAGAGAGAGGTAGAAAGAGATCGGTTAAGAATAAGAAGGAAAAAATAAGAGGGAAAAAGATGGAAGACGTTCAACGAGCGATAAAAAGGGTCAAGTAACTCGTACAGAGAGAAAGAGATTGTCACAATAAGAGCACGAGTGTCTCGTTCAACATATTTCTTTTCTTTTTATTCAGTTACTTTTATTTTATCGCGAAATGCCTCGATCATTTGTCGAGCTTGTTGACTGAATACGATCGACCACGAGACACCTAACAACAAATTACAAAGTACATTATCGTTCATCGGCGATCGGATTATTCAGCACACAAGTATACAATTAGGATAAGCGCCGTAGTTCTAGATTGAATGTTAGCGCATAGAAACGATGTAACATTACGCTCCGTATTTAATGAATTACAAATGAAAAACAATACAGACAAATATACATTAAACACACAACAACTACAAAATATATAAAAACAATTAGCCATTAAGCCGAATACCTGTGTAAAATCCAGTAGGTGTCCACAAGAATAAAATAAAAACTTATATTGTGGTACAAATCCTATAAGTTTGCGTATTTTTCATCAATTTCCTTCTTCTCTCTATTCTCTCCCTATTTCAGGATTTTCTAGCCACAAAATTCATTTCTTTTATGCAACGAATCTACTCTTGGGTCTGAGAGACCCCAAAAACCGTAAAAACTCATAATTTTCTGTGAATTTTTTTTGTGAACTGCAGTGTCTAACTCTACAAATTTTATTTCGACTGCTCGATAATTGTAATCGTAGGCCAATTCATGCGAAATCGTTCGCAAAGGAAAGTCTCAGCATTTCTATCGTCAGCCAGGTGTTGCTTGAAGAAAAAAAAAAAGAAAAAACAATTTTTTCCATAAATTTTACTGGGACCTGAGATTTGGGGCGAGCAAGGCGCGGCGCGAGGACTTACCCGCGTGTTCAGTTGGCCTGCGGATGGCACAGAAAAAGAGCAGCTCGAGTGACAGTCGGCCGATTCAACGCTCTGCTTGAACGATCGTCGATGCTCATCAGGAAATCAACTCAACTGGTTGGGGCGAGGCAAGGATTCTATTTTATCTTCAGCGAATAAAAAGAAAATCCCAAGCATTGTTCGTTTGGTTTACAATTCGATCAAAATAAAAAGCAGGACGACGAATAAATTATTGACGGAGTGAACAAACATAAGTCACTATTTTTATTTTTATGAATACCACAGAGAATCGTATTATGATCGAATAATTATGATGATTGGAAATTATGAGTGAATAATACGGAGAATGTCATTCGTAACCAAAAAATCACATACGACGACTTTTTCTCCATAACTGTTGAAAAAGCAACCAGTTTGGGAAAAATTAGCCTAAACGTCGTGTTTTCGTTTTTTATTCTTTTCGAATAAAATCAGGTGAGCCAAACTGATGTTCGTTTTCATTTTTCATTCTGGACAAACATTTATTGCAGTAACAAATTCCATTCATTGTCAGTTTCGAAAATTGTTTCCCTTGTGATTTCTTGTATAGTTTTGCTTTTCGGAGCTAACAAGCGACGTCACGTGAGCCGACGAGCTCGAAATCAGGCTTTTTATCGACCGCTCTGTTTATCTTTCCTGTTGATTCTATTATTCCGTATCCGATTATTCCAAAACCAAGGAAAGCCAATAAAATGTATAGCTTGACATAGGTACACAAGTAGGGACTGTAGGCGTAAGCCACTACCGATCCGGTGGCTTCCCACAGTCGGAAATTCGAGTACGCAGCTTCTTCCATCCCCGGAAACAATATTCCACTCAGAGCTGTAATCATAATAGTAGTTCAGAGTCGTTTTGTATTTCAATCGAGTTTTCAAAAAGTTCAATCAAGGCAAGACCGACCACTTGCATTTTTTTAGTCGAATTGCACGAACTAAATCAAAAAAGGTTTTTCAACGGAGGAACCAAATCGGAATTATTAAATGATTATTATTAATTATTATAAAATAACAAAATTTCAATTATTTAAAAATAATTATGATTGATAATTATTTCGTTGTCCGTTTTTATTTTTGCTTTCCTTATCATTAATAATTATTCCGATTGATAAGATGATGGAATGATCCTCGAAATTAGATAATTAACAATTAACTAGAAAATAGTTCACGAAATTCCGATCCATTTGATATTTTCGACGAGAAAAAACTCAAACGGCAAGTTTACTTATCAACCCTTGGTAATAATTTTTCCTCGCGCTTCACCTTTTAACGTCCGCACTATCGACAGTTCTTTGAATATGCAAAGGAGATGGCGAAGATCAAAAGTTTGTGCATGATTCGACTTTTGTTGCGATATTTTGTTTTTTTTTTTTTGGCAAGGTAGGAATTTTTGGCTTCTCGTATCATACAAGGCAATGAGATGTATCTCGATGGATAAGAAAAAAAGAGCCTCGTCTTATCCATCGTTGGTTTTCATGGAATCTTTCTCTTCCCAAATACTGCTGCGATTTTTTTTTTCAATGATCAGTCATCGTTCGAGCCTATGAAACGATTCGATGCTCTTTCTCCAAGTAGTATTAAAGAAAAGCACGAAATAAAAATGTCCAATGAATAGTTTAGTGGAAAAGAAAATACATAAAAAAATATTGCCAGGACTTTGGTCTCTGATTTTTAGTTTTGAATGCAATTGACTAACGTAGTCAGTTAAAGTTTTGAATGGAGGAGAAATTTGAAGTTCCGGTGACCCGAAACCTCGTGCGTAGAGGGAGTGCAATTCCCATGTGAACAAATTCGTCTTTGGACGAGTTCCTTATGGTTTTAGTGTGTACGCGTACAAAGCTCAGTTCTATTGCATCCCCAATGGGCTGTTACCAAATTGATAAAGTTTTCCGAGTTTCGTATTACTACACATCGTAGAACTCACCGTTTACTTGTACGAGCCAAATAGCATCGCATATACCCCACAATCCTGACATTAGGAAAAATATCAAGCCTTGCTCGGGCGTCGGTTTCCACAACAATAGTGTTATTATTATTGTCACATGCAGAAGAAACGCAAAGACCATAACTGGAATTCTGCCTGTTACTTTGACGACCGATCCTGTCGTCAATGCCGCTATTGCATTCGCCACGCCATAGCATATCATGACGTAACCAATGTTGCTGATACCCCACGCGCATGAAACGAAAGACTGAAAATGTTTGGAGCGTTATTAATCATACATTTTTTTATGGGAGCCAGGGCAAAGGATCCTGGCGCCTCAGGCGATAACTAAAATTTGACGTTTAGCAAATTAGCAATTCGTAATTTTCCTTTTCTCATACGTAACGAGACGTTCCCTTTGATCTTCAGGTTCCTATTCGAGCAAAATTGACGATGCCATCTCGCAGGCTCATAACTCTCCGGAAAATATATATTTTCCAGAAGTTTTTCTTTCGTCAACAAAGTTAACTTTGGTGCTTGGTTTACCGAACTCTGAACACTTGAACGGGGCGTGACGCTCTTTGTCGGAACAGAGTATTCGGCGTTGACAGTTTAATCAGCGAAAATTCATTGCGACTTTTCTTTTGAGTACTGGAAAATTCATTCCCCATCGAAATTTTCGAGAATTTGCAAAATTTATTCATGAGCTGCTACGATTTTTTTTTTAAAATAGGAATTTCGTGATCCTTCAATCCTTCAATCTTAAAAATTCGACGGACTCTTCTAGCCATGGGGGAAAAAAATACACGAGACGTCATGTTGTTGTGTCAAAGAGAAAATTGCAATTATTACGACGGTGAACCCACGCAAATACTTTATCGGATGACCATCCATGAAAACAGACATATTTACCGCATTGTAGTCAGCAAACAGAAATGCCTGTTCCGCTCCGATGAACATTGTTATTGGTAGAATGAGAAGCTGAGCTTTTTCCTTGAGTAATTTCAACGTTACAGCCAACAGTTTGAGTCCGGTTCTTCCCGTAGCAGATCCAGTTCTTCCTCTGTCATATCTGCAATCGAAAATCCGTCGTAATGATCTCCCGATTCCTAACATTCCATCGACACTTTTTATATTGATTGTTGAGAGCTTTAGTCTCATCAGGAGAGGAAGCAGCTTTTCCCAGAATTATTGCAACATTTTCTACCAACCGATTGAAATTCCCTCACGAATTATTATTACGAGTCATTATTTTTATTTCACGATGAGCCGATTACCCTAACGCCGCGGTATTGACTTCGGGAATATCACATTCGCGGGGTCATTGCGGTGGTCTGTACAAATTAATTTACCTCCGTCCCCACCGACTAACACACACACTTATCGGATTTGCTTGGTATCATTACTCGACCAACAATTTCAATAGGACGGAGATATAGATATATATATATATAGAGAGAGAGGGGGGATGTGCCAGACGACAGGGGCATATTGGGATATTGAATTATTGAATATTCGTGGAATAGACGGATGATGAGTAATTCCGCAAAATCTCTGGACAAAACTTGACGAAGGGTTCTCCGCGCTAACCGGCTGAACGCGAGGGATCGGTGTGAGCATTTGCCCCGAGGTATTTCATTTTCACGACGAATTCGTGGACCAGACGGATTCTGCTGACTATACAAACGAGAAGCGTTCCCTAATTGATATTTATCATCTGCGCATTTTCACCAAATATATTACACGCAATGAGCAATTGAGTAATTACTGGAAATGCATTATCTTCATTACGTGTTAGAAGTTCCAACAGTTTAATTCATTAATAACGAGCATCTGGATCGTTATTCACGATCGAATAGCCATTTAAACTTTCATATTAATTTACCTCGATAAAGAATCAACCCCGAATGCGACGATCAAACATGCCAGCACCATGCATGCCAAATAAATTCCTGATATGAGATGAATCCTTTCTGGCGACGGGGGCTGCAGATTTGGATTTTCTGTTTCACTTGCTGTGACTCCACAGAAGTTCGCACCGCATACTTTCGCGACAATCGTACTGTTGAGTGCGACATTTGCTGGCACGACGTCCAAGCCGTATGACAATACTGCAAAAAAAAAAACCCCTCAATGATTGCATAGAATCGTTATACGTAAGTGATGCGTTTTTCAGGTCATTCCGTAAGTTTAAGGTGAAAATAAATCGTTCTTTATCGTTTGGCTTGTCAGGTCTTTGGGCATAAATTGAGTCTGCAGTGAAAATTCATTACTTTTCGTCCTGTTTCGTTGTCACGTCAGTCTTTTTCCGGGTCAAAGCCTAGTGGATCGTTTGAATCAGGGGATACGTAAAATTCGATGGAGAATATGATTTAGAGAGTTGATCGTTTGATAAGAAAACATACCAGCCGATGAAATGAGGTTCCCCCAGACCTGTGCCATCTGATAGAACATGAAAAATAGACCAAAAAATCTCGTGACGAGAACATCAGCGCCAAGATCGGAAACAGTAGCGTAAGCTTCGGAAACGACTGTGAGATAAGTACATTTGGCACACCAGAGTGGTCCACCTCCCAGCCCGACAGCCAATCCAGCCGGAATCATTGTGTAGAATTTTGGGTAAAATTGAGCCGCTATGAATGGCATATAGGCAATGAACGTCAGTGATATCGTCCATTTGCATCCGAGCCAGCTGGAAAAATCGTAAACAATTAAAGTAATAATTGTATGTCATATAATTGAATGTCAATAGAAACTCATGGTGAGTATGAAATAAAATCATAATAATATGAGTAAATAAAAGAATAAATAAATAAATTAAATAATAAATCAATAAATTAAATAATAAATAAATGAATTAATAAATAAATGAATAACAATTTCAATAAATAATAATAATGATAATAATAAAATGGAATAGATTCATGGCAAAATTACGAGAGTTGCTGTTTGATAGATAATCCTGGAGTTTAATCTCTTCCGAGATTCCTTATTATCGATTTTCCCGTCAAGTCTAGTGAACATTTCATTTTATTTCCCAGTCGAGTTTCCTCCGAGTTTCGAATTGGACGTTTTTTTTTTCATCATTATTTTTCAAATAAATTTCAACCCATTGATAAATCACGAAGGTTATTTCCGGACGGGGAAAAATAGTGGACTAATCAAATGAAAATCAAACTGGAGCAGCTTACCTTATCATTAGAACCGGCAGGAAAATATTACTAAAGATGAGACTGCCATAGATTGAAGCGAGAGTGAAAGTGCCCAACGATTCATCAGCGTTAATTGAGCTTTGAAGATTGCTGGCGCCCATGAAGGCAGTAAAATGTACCATAAAGGCAAGCCCGATCATTAAAATATTCTTCATGATTCGCCATCTTTCAGAAGGCTCAAATGTTGTACCTCCTGATTGAACGTTGACGAACTGACCACATTTATCAATTTTCGTTGAACTCATTTTAACGATATCGAGTTTAATATCCAAAGAACAATTTTCCAATACGAAATTAAACGAAAAAAAAAACTCCACTATTTATTTTTATCGACTAGATTCCAATCTCGGTTGGTCCAAAGTCTTGAAAAGCGCCAAGTTTCGATCAAACAATTTCATATTATTCTTTCGGGCGAGCACCTGCTTCACGATCTCAAAATTTCCACAAATCCTCCATACAGATTGCAATTATTAGCAACATCCGGCTGGATATCGTTGATAAAACTTGGACGTTGAGTTCCCCGTCGCTTCGCACTTCGGGAAAATCATATTTTCCTCCAAACAGCACTGTCGCCTTAATTTTCTATTATTTTCACATGAAACTCGACACGTGCAACAAAAATAACATTTTGGTACGTCACACAGCGTGTCAGTCCAATTTTATCGGCGTCGTTAAAGTCAGCCGGAACAAACGCTCAAGTGTTTGATGTAAACGTTGACACTCTCGTTCAAGTACTGGCTCATTGATCGATGTTATTGTCTCTTTTTTTACGCACACATGTATGTAACCGTTGTTCGCGACTCGTATTAGTCGCTGTCCAACAACTTTGTGACAACTGGTTCTGCAACTTCAAACACCGCCTGCATCTCGCGGAAATAAAAGTTGGATTAAATCCTTCTTGCGCTCGATAGATATATGAGAGGGAAATCCTTGAGTGTTTTATCCACTGGATCGGGCTACGGTTAATCATATTTTAGCTGGGGCAAGGCTGACAAGGAAAAAGGTGTAATCCCTCCCTACAGCGTTGAACGCCTTCAAAGGTTATCCGAAGTGAGAGGCAAGAGAGATAGAGAGAGAGAGAGAGAGAGAGAGTGAGGGAGGGAAAGAGATGGAGGGGCACAAGACTCGAAAGGACCGAATGTTTTTTCGTCAGTTTACTGTAACCTTATGATTGAGATAATATGAAATAAGTCTCGATTATATTTTTTCCTTGCATTACCATGAAACTCGTTTTTCATTCGGCTGACGAATTGAAAGTTGATTTCTTCCTCTGAATTGGTAATTCATCGCATGCCGAGGTCGAATTTTTTAAATTTCCATTCCCATCGAACGTCTTTATTGAACCAAATAATTTACCACGGTTTCCATGAACCTGCTCAGGCAACCACGATAATGCAGAGACATAGTGACAGCAAAAATTATTATGTTTTTGCTGGAAGTCTCGCAACATTCGACACGGTATCCGATCAATGTGACGATGACGTGGCAATGTTTTTTTAGGTCATTCTCTTCTGGTACCATTAAAAATATTTCGTATTTTTTGAGAGAATTAAATTTCCCTCCGGGCAGTGAATTTTGCAAACGATTTTCCAGTCGAAAAATGAAATCACGTGCGCCTCTCATATTTCATAGGTAAGAGACTCACTTATGGCTTTGCTATGATACGAGGGGAAGGCTTAATCGGGCCATGTTTCAATTGGAGCATTGATCATCTCGGCGTTGTAAAGCTCGAGTGTATCAAACCAAGTGGCGTATGAATGAAATCGCCTTCTGCATTGAGATGAAACATTTCCGGCATGATCATCGATTAAAAATCTTTAGAAATCAATAAGAAAATTAAAAAAAAGTGTTTTTTCTTGTGCACTTGCAAATGTCAATCTCCAGTTTTAATACGAAAATAATTATTCAAGGTTCTGTCATCAGATTCTAATTAAACTATATTTTACGAAGTACAAATTCAATTTGGATAATTAAATTCATTATATACATTGGCTTCCTGCATTTTGGCTGGATATTATGTCAGCATATTTATTTATTCAGCCCTCGCCACGAAACCACAGCAATAATATGATTTACGATGAAAAAATAATACTTGAATATTCTCGGTGGATCTCCTCCCACGAAATTTGAGTTTTTGGGCTTCAGTAGTAAATGGAATTTCGTTTAATTTGATTAAAAAATATTTGATTTCGTTATATTTTTCGTTTCGGAGTTCCTCTATTTTTTGTTTTGTTTATTTCGATGTTCCAATCAGGCTGACAATGTACACGTGTAAATATGTGTGAAGCAAGTTCATTCGCTGGATGGACCTGTTGCAATAACGCTCCAGCGTGAAAATGCATCTCGCCTCTTGGTATTCACGTTTCAGCTGACGTCGCCAACAGCTTTGGCATGCCTTAAAGCCTGCGACGTCAAATTCATGCGAGAGCGACGATTTTTTCACGTCACCAAACTGTCAAATAACTCATGTTCATGGAAAAATCTTCGGTTTTTATTTTGTCACGTCAGTGCTTCGAGTCAACTGCTTTTCTAATCCGCAGACTTTAACGCCTCGACCTAATTTAGACGGTAAATGAATTTCTTTCAAAAGTGAAAAAAAAAAATGCATTTCCATGAGCAGCGAAGTAAATCTCGTAATAATTTTATTCTTAGCAATAATCGTCGATGCAGCATGGGATCCACGTGCAGGATAAACGTAATAATTAATTTTACATATTTATGAGTGTACCCTCATTAGCATTTGTGTAGAACTGGCTCATGCAAATGTGTGAGAAAAATAATGATTGAATTCTTCGCTATCAGAGACATCAAGACAGAAACATTTCAATGATTTCCGCAGCCATTAATAATTCTTTCAGCTAATTATCGCATGGCAATCGCGCATGAACCACAGCTATTGCATCAGCGATTAATGCAGTTTGCACTCGTATATGTGTTTGTTTATACGCAATATATGTATTTCGTGCTGGATCAGATGGAACATATGCACGAAGCCCATTCAGCAGCCTTGGAATTGGTAAAACGTACTCTCGACTCCTTTCACACAAGCCAGTGCCCCAGAACAGAAATTGTACACGATTCGCTGTGCCCCATTCAGCACGATTGAGACTTTGTGATTCTCTCAATATTACAATTGACGCGATCAACTTTGAGGCTCATTTTACCAATTGATTCGATTTATCATATAGCGACAGACTCTCTTTTCATCGTGTACAAATGATTTCACTCAAATCTTACACGATCCACGAAATTATTGTTTCATTAACGCGAATAATTTTTAAAAATCATGAAATTTGATAAAAACCAAGAAATTTGATGATAATATGAAATTTGATAACAATATGAAATAAGTAAATTTAGTCGCCGTGCTTGGTGTCGAGTGCACATAACTTAATCGTCTACCAAGAGCGCGTAGCGTGAAGACAAAGCACTACGAACTTATTCGTACTCTGAGGGAAATTGGATTTCCGAATTGAATTGTTAATCACACTCCGGATAATGTGAAGGCACCAAAGGAATGCGAGGAAATATCGCACTTTTTTCATTATATATATTTTTTTTCAAGCCCACGTGGATACGTATACGCTCCACATATGTACTGTGTAACGGACGAGATAGGAATGGTGATATCCCAAGAGGAGGAAACTCGAATTGCATTGCAATAAAGCTTGCAAATGCTGTAATCAGATTTTCATTTAATAAGAGCCATTCCCTTGAGCGGAAATATATTAAAACATATAATTATAATCAGAGTCTGTGCACACCGCCTGATTCATCGCACGAGACTTTTTTTTTCTTTAATTCATTTATCTCGAACTCATGGGTCATAAGATCATTCTACTTATCCCAAAAGTTAACCTCGTCCCTCGCCCCATACAATTATCGCTCAAATTCCCAGATATTCCCTTGCGAAATTTTAATTAATCAACGTCGACCAGTCCCAGCACGAAAATACCTCATTGTACATTAAGCTAAAGAACTCGAGTGCATCCAATTAAATCACACACTTCACAGTTTAAACTTTTAAATAGCCTGCCTGCCATATGCTTAATACCATTTTTTTCAATTGTTAAAGCCGATGATCGAGTCTGCTCCGAGTTTATCGCTCCCGTTGCTCGATTTTCATCCACCTAGTGAATTTCTGTATAGACGTAACCTTGGCTTGCGCCGCATGTTCCAATCGCTCTCGCTCGTGCTACATTCTAATTCGTGCTTCATCCATTTTCATTCTGCTTCCTCATTCATGCGATCTTCTTATTATTGACGATGTCGGTAACCCGTTAATTGTCATTTATCGAAGTCATTAACGCGGTATTAATCAACTGATTGCTTCACCGGGCGCCGTGAAAAATGATTTTCACCAAATGATTTTATCCTTCGACGTTTATTTTATTTTTTTAATTAATAAATCGCGAGCGATTCGCTAATTTTATTGGACTGATGTTTGGTATCCACTAATCTATGAATTCCTCAATTTTCTGGCAGTTAATTCCGTCGTAATTATGATCCGCATCGGCAAACTCGTTTCACTCTTCGTTCTCCAATGTTTCTGAAATGTTACGAACCACAAATTGCTCAAGGGGCTCAGAAATTTGTGGTTTCACTTGGGTTCATAATATCAATCATGATTTAATTAATTATTAACCACCAAATCCACATATTCCTGTGTTAAATGGACCGGAAACGAATGAAATTAACTCGCAACGTTTCGTCGAAAAGGATTTTAATCGAGTTTGCATAATCTTCCGTACGTTATAATCAAACTTCACAATCCAAATACAAACCGCTGGTGGTACGTGAATTGCCGGAAAAAACATGATTATTTCCATCTCACACGGAATAAAATGCCTCTCTCATTCATATGAGAGAGCGCGAGATTTATCGACCGTATAGGTTCACCTTAAACTGAGAAAAGCTTCGCTATGCAATATTCGAAACCCTCCAAACCTTTATTATACGGATGCAGATAAAAACACGGGTTTGCCTGAGGCACACACTCAGATGAAATATGAAACCTTGACTCGACAATCCCTACGCTTCTCCGAATTTCATTCACTTTGCGGAACAGGAACAACTTTCAATTTTATCGAATCGAATTGGCCGCTTTTGGGTTAGGAGGGAAATTTTTGAATTAGGATAACGAGACGAAATAGGAGGAAATTATTGTAAATATATGGAATTGCGTTTATTTTGTCTTTCCGTAACGAGAATTAAGGAAATGTCGATCCCCTCGGAGGGGATAGTGAGAATAAATGAAAATTCATGGATTCATTTGATTTGGGATGCTGTGAACTGTGATAAGCAATAATCCCACAAAATTTTGTCAAAAAAACTTCGATATTTTGTTTACATATTTATTCTCATATTTTCTAATGTATATTTTAAAGAATTTTAAATTTTTCGTTATTTCAACAATATTTTCGATTTCTATCGCAACAATCAGCAAAATTTACGGTTGGAATGACAAAAATTGACATTTCCAAGAGAATTTTCAGAATATTTATCGCTGCAAGGACTGACTTTCATGATTTTCCAAAAAAAATGGTTACTCGAACGTTATATATTCAATAAAATATCCATCTTTTCTATCAAAATTGCCATTCCAGTGATAAACAGGCAATTCAGATTGGCGTCGGATATCATGAGGAAAACTCACCATTCGTTGGATTAAATTGCATCAATGCACGTGAGTAAATTTCATTGAAACTTATTATGTTGGTAAACAAGACACTTAGAATGGGTAATTTTCATCATCGATCACGAATAGCAATTAAAACGAACTTGATTCAATTCTTGACGTCGTGAAGCAAGCGAGAGGGATTTTTCACGTGCTCAGAGACAAATGTTACTGCGGCACATGAGAATGAAAGACCCAAGTGACTCGTCAACCATCCATTCCCCACCCACTCATATTCACCATTCCACACTTATCTCTCGGTGTACCTTATTAATCCGAGACAGACCGGACGCAATGTGTTATCTCTGAATCGTTTTCCACACTAATCCTACGTTCAATAAACACTCATCAATATAATAATCCTCGACAAGATGGTCTCGTTTGTTCCTTATCACTTCTCGAGGCCTTTCGGATTCTGTTAATCACCGGACGATTATCCAGTAAATGAGAGTTGTATCGTAATCGAAAGAATTGCGTTGCAGCGAGCGACGAACCAGGCTCTTTCGAAATTTGCGTTTCTTTCGCTTTGGAAGAATTTTTCATCAGCTCAATTTGTACCTGAAATAATAATGTCAAGGTACGATAATTAGTGTGTGGCTCCGACGATCACCAAAATTAAAGAGCCTCGGGGGAGGTCGCTGAGTAGGAAGCATTTTTTCTGGCTCTCTGGTCGTGCCGACCGAGTGAAATAAAAACAAATAGTCAATAAAAAATGAAGCCATCTGCCCGGATTTGCACGGCATTCCCTGGATCTCCTGCAAATCCGCAGACCTCACTCCGCATTAGGAACAGTCTCGGTGACGCGGGAAAAAAAGTTTACGTGTGACAGCATGAACTTGGAACCCAAAAGAGCATACGTAGAAACTATGAGGAAGAAGAATTGAGAACATTATTTCAAAAAGTCAATGACTACGAGTTTTTTGCTGTAATGAATTTTCTTCAACTTCTCTCGAGTATTTTGCTGCGTGCCGAAGCGTTATTTTCTGTAATAATGAATTAGTTTTCTTTTGTCATGAAAATAATGAACTTTTCGAAGTATCTGATGGTCAGAATTTTGCATCGAGGTACTCAATAGTTAATTATAGTTCTACTAGGATCGTCGAAATGGTGGTTGATCGAAGCAATCTTATACGAGTGTATTGGCAAAACTGATCAGTGCCTACTTCCGTATTCATGGGTTTGTTACCCATAACGAAATTTGCGTCGCGGTGAAGATAGATAGTCAAAGTCCCTGCGATGCTGAAGATTCCCTAAATTTGTGCCTGTCAATGAAACGCCAAATAATTTCGAGCCCGATGGTAAAAACTATCAACAAATAATAGCAGAGATCGAAAAAGACAGTGAAATTTTTTTTTTTCAATAGTTTTTCTCAAATACTGACATTCATTGACATTTGGTAAGGGTTAGTAACGTGTTTTACAAGAAATAACATAAGCACCAGACACAAGATTGAGATTGAGCGTAAACGCGACGCAAACTTGGCTTCTCTAATGCGAAAGGGTCACGTTGTCGTGGTTAATCGTAAAGTTCAATAGCCACAGCCGGTGAGCCATGGAAAATCCATCAGGAGACGTTACACACTCTCCACTCTTCATGAACGAAGACTGTACACATGTATAACTGTCATTACTTTTATCCGTCGAGTAATATATTGCCTAAATGCATCTGCTGAATTTCTAAGACACTCGCGACGATCAAGATTCCAATCTACAGCGCGAATTCGACTCCACGAGGAAATATCTGCCGCCTCTGTTGAACTAACATGCGCTGCTGCTCCTGTCGTGCCTCTGGGAGTCACGTAGTTTTGGTAATTTAACATTGTTCCCACCTGAGCCTCTGATCACTCTGTCTCATACACGTTCGTCTCACCGAACATTGACGATAATAATGCATATTCCTACTGAGACCGAGCACATTCTGCCAATCATTTCGGGACAGTCTACAGATTCTGCTAATCATATTTTGCTATTACAACTTTTTTCACTTACCCTGAAAATCAATTAAAACGTGAAAATTCGATCAATTTCAAATTTGCCTATAATTTTCCATTTTCACTTTTCTAAATATTAAAAATCGATCCACAAATGTCAATTGTGAAGTTTTGCGAAACGAAAACGTGTTGAATGAATAATTGGGCTCAGATCTTTGGAGAATAATTGAGAACCCTCTTTCTTTTTTATTGAGACGAGCATGACAAAAATAAAAATATGATTGATTCTGCAAGACGAGCTCGTGAACTTTGTAAATAGAAAAAAAAATATTCATTGATTTTTTTAGCCTCTTTGTTTGAGGATATAACAAAAGTAATTACATAGTTTTATGTCCTGAAGTCTTTGCTTCCTTTACTCGACTCGTGGGAAATTTCAGCTGAGTGGAGCACCTTGAACTCGATAATCGAGTCTTGTAGATTTTATGTGCAACCATAAAACGGACATTGTCGTCGGTCCTTAGTCTCATCTGCGTTTTTTTTGTCTCGTCTTACTCGACCCAGGTTCCATCTCGAACGTGAAAAAAAATGGTAAATTTCTGTTATTCGATTCATTTACATTTTTTTTTGTAAAATTAATCTCGAGGAATCAGAAAAATGGTTTATTTTTTGAAAAGTTGAATGAGAGTTTGTCGACGATGCGGATAAATTCCCACAGAAGGAGAAATAGTCCGCAGGCCCACAATGCGGATCGAAGTGTATAATGAAGCTCTGATTCTTCGTGGATCGGTGTGGAGTGGAGCGCCGTCTTGGCCCCGGAGACCGACCGCTTAATAAATTTTATATATTTTTTCCATTTTTTCCAGTGACGCTGTGGCTGCGGGGAGTCTCCGCAGGCTGCGGCTTGGCCTCGTAGCGGTGGAAACTGAACGTAAGGAATGGTATAAGTTTTGTATTATTTGGTAATTCAATATTACTCGCTATTTTATTATAATTAATATTCTTATTTCTAATTTCAGCTACGGGGACGAACTACAGAGGGAAAATCGACGAAAAGAAGTTGTTGCCGAGAAGCGACGTACAACAAGTTCCATTCATGTCAGTTATTTACATGTCAACGAAGAAACTCCTGGTCATTCTTTTAGAAATTTCTAGAACAGACAATATTCCTTTTTGCTGGATAGGAAAAAAATGTCTGTTCTCGGCACGACTGACGAATGGAGAGATAAAAGGAAAATCGAGCAAACGCTCCTGGCTCATTTTACGTCTGATCGAATCATTCCATTCCGATAACCCAGTCACGATATGTTTGCAACTGAGTTGTTTTCAATATTTCCAATGGAAATACGCCCACCCAATAAGAAAGAGACCCGTTAGCTTTTATTACCTTTGCCACGAAAATCATATTCGGATAGTGTATTAAAATGAATTCGCTAGCATTGAGCAGACGTCATCGTTCATGACATTGACGAAGAGCAGTGATTTTTCCTTCCATTGGGTTTTCATGTCCGACCGAATAGAAAAACAATTTTAAGCAATCAAGTTTGATTGAAATCTGAATTTATTTTCAATTCGAAAACATGCAACAGAATCGGTTCACCCGTGGAGTAAAAATTCAAAAACATTTGTTTAATATTCATCAACGAACGTATTCCTGGAAGGAAACATTTTTCCACGTAACGAAACTGCAGGAAGCTCATTTTTTGTCGGTACCGCACGAAAACTTGGTTTGGATTGCACCGCAAAATAAACAGACACATTTCTATTCGATCTAGTTCGCAGATTTATGCAGAACTCTTTGAGCATTTTCTGCTCCTTTTTCTTCTCATTTATATTGCGAGAGTAAAAAGTCTGCATTGCGAAACTTTCAAGGGTACGTGCACTGACCTATGCGACGTTAGTTATTGCCTGTGTCTCGTTATAAAGATCATTAACAGTTAACTTCTCTAGGCAGCTACATATATGCATGATTGAACGAAAAGAATTTCATGCACTGGTATGAAGAAATATATCGCCAGTTATTTTTCTCCATCGATAACTTTACGTCTCGTTTGTCAGGTGATAAAGCGAAAAATACGGTAATGATTTAAAAGCCTCTAACATTTCTGACCTCAAAATTGAACGAGTGGATAAATCTTTGGAATTTCAATGTTTTATTTTCATACGAAATGTTGAAATTGTTTGAACAATCAGTTCGAGAGCTCAAGGTGAATTTTTTTGGACTATTACGGAAGGAGCTGACAAAATCTTCGACTTGATGGGAAAGAGCTTAATCGAGATAACATTCTTTTACTCTTTTGGCATCTTGGTTCGTTTTTCAATTTTTTTTTTTTTTCCTTATTTTCTTCGATAATGATGTCCTTTCAGGCTTTCTGCCTCACAGAGTCCCTTATCACTGCCGAAGAGATGCTTTTTCTCTTGAGATTCTTGGCTTGAAAGATGTGCAATATGTTGAGGACGAGAATGGCAATCACGTGGATTCTTCACGAGACAGATTTCTCGGGTCCGATATATAGAGGTAATCCTAAAAAGTGTTGGAAGGTGCTTGGCTCAAGTGTGTATATAATAAGCGCGTACTCCTGTACCGTGGTACTCCTTAACCGTGGATAATATGGTTTGTAAATTAGCTGTAAATGCATAACCGTGACATCGTTCCCATAGAACAGCAAAAAATCATTCCCAACTATTTTTAAGGCTCTGCTTTTGCATCGTAGGAAACAAGCGATTGAGACACTTTCTTCTTTCGTCATTATGAGCTCCATGAACTGGCTCGAATACCAAAGGAATCCTCGGGAATAAATACGAAACTCCGCTTAATGGATAAAAACATTGATTGGATCATTAATCACATAAAAATTGCAATCGCTCCAATTTTTCTCATGTATTTCTCGAAGCAATGCATGGATCCCACTGCCCATGAATTTTGCCAATCGGAAAAATATGAATTGTGATATATTTAAAGATTTCGTTGCATTTCCAAATATGCTTTAGGGAAACCTTGAAAGTTTTTTTGTTCGCAAAATATCAGGAAGATAACGGATAAACGAAACTTCAGCTGAAGCCAGTACTTGGTTGGGTGACCGCCTGGCCGTAAACCCGGACAGGACTCCGTATCGATCGCTGCTAAACAGAAGGTAGTTTTTCTAAAGCTTCCGATCGTTTCTCCTTCGGCTATCGTGTAAATACGCGATACAAAAGTGCATCAAAAAGCGTGATCGTGCGAGCAAGCCCTAGGAGTTCTCGCCGGAATGGAAACACAAAAAAGTTAGTGAACAGGGAGAAAAGTAGCGTTCAAGTCACGGAATCGTCTCATAAGAAACGCAGGGATCGTAAAAAGATTTATTCACCAATTCCATATCTTCGGGTTTTTATGGTTAATGGGAAAAAACATGGGAAACATATTGCAGTGTTGCAGCTCACATTGCACGTCGATACTCCGTGGAACCAAAGTGTAGGCACGTTTGTTTATAGCGTGGAACACGATTAATGCGAATTGAAATGTTGCAAGTACCGAACGACCCTTCAACCCATTCAGTTATCTTCCTATAAATTCATGTTAGACAAGAGCTCGATTCGTGAAATTATAATATTTCAAAAAATGCAAACCTGAGCTCTCATTTATTCGGGCATCTAAATATGTGATATATATTCAATGGAGGAAAGATCACGTAGAGATGAATTGCCGAGCTCAACAACATTGGATGCGCATACAAGAGACGCGAGCCATATATTTGCCACTCCAGCAGCGACTTCTCCGTCTCATGAATCTTAATGAAATCTAAGGGTGTTGAGACCCCCAAGATGCACCTGATGATTGTGTTTTCCACATTCAGAGAATCCTGCCACCGAGGAATGCAAATTTTCTTTTAAATTAATTCCTCAACTTTATTTATCGGGTTTTTTAATCCGAATTTTTAATCATTCCCTGTCGGCTATCTCTCGAAAGTCATTTTCGAGAAAACGAACGGGCAATATTGAAATGAATGGACCATTTCGTTTCGCAATATTGAAATAAATTTTTCTCATTTTTTTATGACGAAAATAGACGAGCTATTGCATTTTTCTCCGTGAATCGTCGGGCATTCCGTAAAGTTCGAACCTTTTACCTTTCGGTAGCTCTCAAAAGCGTATGCACAGGATAAAGCATTCAAGGGGACTGGATATTTGTTCAGCATCTGGCCAAGCATCGAACCTACGATGTTCTTTATCTTGACGATCCATACCAAAGAAGAGTCAAAGAGGAATAGATCGCAAAGGCTAAATATCCGGGAGAACTGCATCTCATGTTTTCCCTGGCGTACTGCGAGAGCTGTTTGTGTTGATTTAGATTTCGATACTCCAGGCGAAATGTGTACAAAAGTAAGCTGAACGAATCTGGAGAACTGAATATGGATGATGAAAACGTAAAATTCTCGAGAGTTTTGTCTCCGCAATGGATCAAGCTCGCCAACAACTAGCTTGGTGCATTCTTTCGAGAGCTTCATTCGACCGCGTACTACAATCCACTCCCTCGCACGATTCGCCCAAGTTGCTCAGGGACAAACTTATAGCAACGAAGTTTCGTACAAGCAAAAGTTTCTGTATATTGCTTAATTGAGTGATTTTTAACCGCGCGTGCATTTAATGTCCTGTTCGTGCGACGACAGAAAAAAAAAATCGGGAATTCCCTGGCACGAGACCATTTGGCCGAAGTATTCGGCGGGCTACTCCATTGTACGGCAATCAGTTCGAGTCTTCGACAGAAAAAAGAAAGAAATCAAAAAAATTTCGTTTATTTTTATTTTTTCGAAAAATGAGTAAAAAAAAATTATTCAATGATTTTTGAGCGTCTATCAGGGACACAAGTATGTGTCGAGTATCCCCAGCGAAATGGCATTGGAAACGGGTATGAGACAATCCTCGATAAGTGGTAAGGATTATCGAAATGTTGGATTCCCTCTCGTCAGACTGATTTATTGAGATTTAGGAACGATCAAAGGTCCGTGTAATTTTATCACGCTCTGACTGAGAGCCTGCTTCGCACCATAAACAATACGGAAGTGGCTCCGGCTAGGGTGCTCAGTGTTCGACCGATAAATTTAATGCTACGAATGCCCTTAACATGCTTGTGGTCGTTGCGTTGCACCAATAGCCTGTGTGATAGCATTTAACCTTTTGTCAGTTGTACAAACTTGCTGAAATTGTTAACCCCAGAATCCGCCATTGCTTACTCGGAACGAGACTCTCACTCAGGGAGCAAAAATAAAACAAAATTATTCGCGAGCTGATGTTGTGTATTTTCAAAGTTGCTTACGCACAAACCGACAATAGGAAATTCCCTGAACTCCACATATGAATTGTAGCTCCATACAAAAAACTTCAATCCCACAAAGTTGGAATGCTTTTAAAATCGTGTGCCGCGAATGCCACAAATATTTGACAACTTCAATAATATTCGTGCGACTGTGCCGAAGGCAAGGCGACGTTCATGAAAAAGTACGAAATATATATTTCTCGATCATTCCGCCAGAGAACGTCACTTTAAATCGTGCGCATGTCTTTTCATGGGCATATACAGGGCGACCCACCATAAATAATAATCGTCCTCAACTTTAGTTGCAAAGCGCAAAGGTCCAAATCCCATGGAGTTTTTCCATTAACTTCCTTGAGGACTAAATCATTCTGTAACAGAATGTCAACGTTTAAAGCTGATGGATTAATTCACCCTCGCGAGCGCACTGTTGTGAATCGCTTGGACGTAAATCCAAAGCCTGCAGAACTCCGAAGGATATGTGCCTTTCGACGTATATACTTTTATTCCATTCTCAAGACTAATCCACCGGAGATAGAAAATTACATCCAGGAGCTTTATTATAGTTTATTTTCTGCTCTAAAACTTCACTCTTATAAACTTTCGCTCTATCTTCAACGGTTTTCGGAGTATTCTCACTGGAAGGTCACGGACCTTTTATTTTTTCTCGCCAATGAAAAATCGCCTCAATCAGGATATTCGAATAAAAGTTTCGAAATGATAATTACACAACTTTTTATCGGAATTTTGAGGAGACCTTCAGTTCCTGGTGATGATTATTCCCAGGGACACACTGTGATGTGTCTCTAGCTCTAGAATTATATCCAGATCTCATGAAAAAAAAAACTCTATGTCGGTGCTGCAGTCTTAATGACAAGGAATATTTGCACCTTACTTCAGATCTCGTATGTCAAAGAGTTTGAACGGGCTGGGTCAGAGTCGTTCAATTTTTCGATAACGTCAAAGCGAAAGATTATTAAACATTTTCAATTTTTGGATACACGAAAAAAGCTGATTCGTGTAAATTC
Organism: Campopleginae sp. 14b; assembly: GCA_030522525.1. NCBI lineage: Eukaryota > Metazoa > Arthropoda > Insecta > Hymenoptera > Ichneumonidae > Campopleginae sp. 14b. The sequence continues at coordinate 73,066 of JAPYYS010000587.1, read as the reverse complement.
TTATAAATCTATATTCAGGAATAATCCATCATATTGTACGTCGTTTTAAAAATGTGCGGAAATGAAAATTGGATCGACGTAGTACGAAGTGAAAGAGCGAGGACGTGTTGGATTTTGTATCAACTTGAAAAATTCGATCAAGTTAACGTGCAATCGCCAGGACCTCATGGGCCGTTGCAAGATTTTAGGATTCGCATAAAAAATAAAGTTCCATCACCCGAACCGTTGCTATAGAATATTTAGCAAAAATACTAAGGAGCCCATATCGAGAAGTAATTTAAAAAAAATGAAGCTTCCACCCTCTCGAATTATTATTTTCTCGACTTCGAAAAGACCCTCGCGAAAAGGGTTTCCTCGCAATTGAGTCAAAGAGGCGCCTCATAAATTCAAGGCGAACGTTGAATGAGACACCTCTTAGCGTTTTCTGCCACAGTTGCCCTATTTCAAGATTTTTTCTTCACTTGGAATCTTTTTTTTTTTTTGATATGCTGAAAAATGAAATAAAAGCTAATGGGATTAACCGACTCCAACACGAGAAAAATTTAAGTGTCCCATAAAACAGCTGTAATATTTATAAGCAAGGGGCCCCATGAATTATGGCGAGCACTGCATAAGTTATAAATTTTGGGGGAAAATTTTTATATCGGGAGGAAAAACCAAACTGAAATTCCCATCAAACGACCAGAAAATAATAACCTCCATTTAACCTTCAAAGACTGTGTGAACCATAAAAAAATCATTAATTATCAATTTCGATCAAAAATAATTTTTCACCCCATATATTTTTGGTTTTATATGAAAAATTGATGGGGAATGACAAACAGATGAAGAATGAACATCGACGTGTGACTGCTTTTTGTCATTTATGCCGTGAAAGCTTGCAGTGGAGTGAATTTATTTCATGTAGACCAAATTGAAACGAGAGAGTTTCTCTATCGGCTCGATAAATTTCAAGCGCATTTCAGAACAGCTGCAACACTAGTCGAATAAAAAGGAAAAATTTATTGCTGGTTTCTAACGCAGATACCTGTTATGTAACGTATATCGTGGGCTCGTGTGTGTATAGAAATATATTAAGGCCCAGTACACACACATACAAATAAACGAAAGAGTGTGTGTGCAGAGGAGGGTATAGATTTATATATATGAAGGTGAACATGTAGCACGACAATCTGAACTTGTAACCCAAGCGTGGTCGTTGAAATTTCTCCATGTATAGATAAAACCCCAGAGATTCAATGTTGAAAATTGACCGAAACGAGTTATCGATTCAAACAGTTTAATTTAATGATATCAGAGGTCAATATATCGAAAACACTCACAGAAAAATAATTTTTATTTGTATTTCATGGTTCGGTCCGGAGTAGCATCAGATGTGCATTTCTGATTGGAATTTTCTCATTATTTGCCAATCAAGATCTCTCGATTCTGATCCCGAACAGAATTTTTTAGCGAAATTTGAAAATTATTTCATTCTCGTTCATCTTGATCCGATGGTTGATAACGAAATATCCTGTTAAGCTGAGTAGTCCCCATTCTTTATTTATTTCTGTCTCATTAGTTCTGCTTGATGGACGGGACTCTATATTTATGAATTTGTCAATAATTTATACGAATCGATAAAAACTGGATGTTGCTTTCGGGCGTTTTATCAAGTGCTTTTAATTTTATCGTCCTTATACAGTCCAGCAACTACAAAATGATAGAGTCGACGTTAAGTACCTCTGTTAAATGATTATGCGAGCCCTTGTCAAGTCAAGTGCATCAGGGATGATTGCAGTAATCCATTTGATGTTCGACATATCGACTAATGAGTTATTTTCGTATTTGTTGTTAATTTATACAGATTGTGTACAACCGAATCTCGCTGCTTCAAGTTTTTCTATTTTATCGCAGTTATAGATCACAGGAACGAACAATTGCTCCTTATGACGTTAAGCACTTTTGTGAAATCGATATCCATACTCTTGCTTATTCGAGTGCATCAGAAATAATTGCAATAATTTATGAATGCTCGCGCAATATTCACATTGTGCTCGTGTCCTCATTGATGTCATTTGGAATTTATATTCTTGTTGGTTTTTATGATATTTCAGTGATTTCTTTTCATTTATTTTATGCATTTTTTGACACACATCGACACAGTGATATCACATTTTTCTAAAGGCATTCAAAATGCATTTATTATGAATACCTCATTTTTATTCAATCCTCCTATTCGTACCGGTTGAAAAACTGCTGGATTACGTTATTATTATGATATTTTATTAAATTCTGAATACTCTCTTATTGCCAACGAATGGGCAAGCGAGCAGAAAAGTCACATAGAGCGCATGCAGTCTTAGATATGGTCATAAACTCTACTTACCTCCGTAAGGGAGATCGAGGGAGAAATTTTCAACAAGGCGATGAGTCTCTCACCGAAAATATTCACTCTGGGGAAATCTTGACTTTCGTTCTGAAGAAAATTGAAGAAAAACGAATATCCAGCGATCCTTGCATCGAAATTGGGCGATTATTAAGCGATTATTTAATAAGTCTTTGGTCCAAGGCAAAGGCTTGAACAATACATCGAGAAAAATATGCAATAAAATTTTTTATTGGAAGATAAATAAATGAAATCATGTTGGATAAGGCCTCGTAAAGAATGCGCGTGACTAGACGCTCCGTGACGAGAGGGTTGGTTGGCGATTGCTCAAGCCGGCGCCCTCACCAGCCAACGTACGGTTCAGTATACGCGCGCCACTACATTCGAGAGGAGCGCTTATCGCAGCATCCGATATAATAATCGAGATAAAACTTGTTCGGCGCCAAAATTTATCCAATTCGAAAGCATTCAACCAACTATTCGCTAATCTACATTAATGCGGATTTCCGAAGGCTAATTCTCTAAGGTTTCGAGTGTCACGTAAATCTTAGTTCGTTGACCTGACCAAGTTTATTCAATTTTCAATAATGAGTGTAAATTAAAGTTCCGAAATCGTTTAATCGATTCAGTTCAAAATTTGCCACTTAAAAAAATTTCAACTCTTGAACAATTATAACACAACACGTGGACATGAGTGTTTGAGACTTTTGAGGAAAGGTTCAGTGTTTGAGGTGAAAATGGTCCAGGCAGGGCCAAATTATTTGACGATATCGTGAAGGTAAGTTTCATCGTGAATTACCATCGTTACGAACATGACCCTTAATCCTTAATTCCCTATTTTCAAGTTGATGAAAACTCTCACTTAAATTTGACGAAATTTTCAAGCAATAAAAAATGTCATTTAGTTTTTCGAAGATCGAGCAAAATTTATTTTGTAAATCAGTCGAGAAAAATTCGATCAAAAATCTCTGAAAATTTAGTTGGTTGTAATTTCATGAGCAATCAGAGCCAGTGAAGGGAAAAGCTCACCTAATCCTGCCATCACGATTCGTTGCACCTGAATAAATAATTTCATCTCGGATACCAAGAGAATGTAAATAAATGCAAATTCATAAATTGAAAAAAAAAAAAAACAGGTGCGCGCACGAATTTGCAGATATTCCTTATTCACCCCATCACTCCATCGCACGAGAATGCCGGATATAAATAGATAGTGGGATTTTGTATTTCCTCGTAAACTTCGTGATAGCATTCCACTTTTTTCATTTTTTCGAATTCGATACAATCTACAGCAATTTTTTTTCGGCGAGCTTATTAAATAAAATTCAAGGAGACTGGTCGATGGGAATTTACAAATTCCGAGATTAGATTCGAAATCAGTAAACCCCAACACTCAAGAGTCTCAAATTTCTCGTCGATTTTTCGTAAAAGAAATTCTTGGCTTAAAAATAAAAAATTGATCGATCGAAGAATTGATTGATGAAAACGTTTCATTCGCCTCATTCCAAACGAAAGAGTTCCAGCCAGTCGAAGACAACTATTGAAACTTTTTTCCACATCGGTTGTTTGTGCAAAAACATGTCACCGGTTCGTTGGTACCGACGGGCATTTTTTCCCCCGAAAATTCGATGAACCTCTGCTTTACCATTTTGCGAAACAAAAACCAGTTGCGAAATGCCGGATCTTTGTCTTCGGGTACTTGGCGGAAGTTCCCATAAACAGACGGACCTGTGGAGCCGTTATAGGAATAATTAGTCGTAGGGGATGAATTATTCATACGAATTGACCAACATTCTAGAAAAATGGTGTCGTGACCCTTGCACTTTCATGGACCGGCAGAAAAAATTTGATGCATCCATCCAATATGCCATTTTCGATGGATTTTGAATTTTGTAAGAATATCCTTGTTTATGATTTAAAAAAAAAAAAAAAATAATTACATAATTTCTTAATGAACTGAGAATTTCATTTCTCGGCCTAACAATACGATTCGTGGTTAGAATTTTGAGCTGCTCCATAGAGCTTATTTTTGTCACTTCGTGTTACGATGTTTCGTCACAGCCAATTAAACATCAGTGAACACACAGCGTAAGTTCATCATTTATTCAACTGCATATGAAGAGAGTAATCGCAATTCTCATAATAGAGTGGAACTCGTCAAGCAAGAATTCCATATTCAGAAACGTCATATTCCGTCCACCTGTTGAAGGCGCTGCTACTAAAATGCGTTCGAATTTAGTCTCAAGATTAGTCGCATCGAATAATGTTTTCGCCTTCATAAAAAGTTTCATAGAATATGCTTAGTTGATTCTCGTATGAACTACTCACGACTTTCCATTCTGATGGAATCAGTTAATACGATTTCCCATTCGTATTATTGAAAAATCTCCATTGATTCGTTTCGCGTTGGTTCATCGAATCATTGTGCATGATTTTATTTTGATGATCTCCTGATTTTTCTATCGAAAACTGAGATTTTTTTTAATTCAGGAAAAATAAACAATTCGATTCATTAAAAATTGTGATTTTGTCTCATTTATTAAAAATTTCAATTACTTCAAATTATAATTCCATACTTTACAAGTTTAGAAATATAAATTCTTGTTATCTTATCCCCTCGTGGTCTCCGAATTGCGAATTCTATTGCGAGTACGTACATTTCAATTTTTGTCATGTTACAATAATTCTTACGTGAGCCAGATGAGTTCCTTTCATGCTTGGCTAGAGAAGCACGTACGAGCATAATCTTACGTTTAGTATATTTTTTATGCCGCCCACGGAAGTGCACTAGGAAATTCACTTTTTTCAATTGAAGCATGGCACTGTTTTTTGCTCCAAGTTTGCAGGGCAGGGGAGAAATATTATTTCAAGAAATGATCGCTTACCCGCGGAGTCTGTCGCGCGACATAAAAGTAGTTTGAAATGGTAAAGAATAGAAATTTACGAGCGTTTTCTTTTATTCTCTGGCTGGGAATTAGTTGAGAAAAAAAAATGGGAGGAGATATTATTTTGTAATATATTTCGAGACTCGAATGAGGACGAATAAAAATTGCTGGAAATTTGGTTTCGTCGTTCTCAATGCTGCACGTCTCGAACTTGAATCTCAGATCATTGGAGAGTCCTCGGAATACACGGTTCTTGTTATAGCCCTTATTTAGACTCATCTACTAGCTCGCTCAATCGTTCTTTACACTTTGTTTTGCGGCTGCGATAAATGGAATACCAAAGGGATAAAAGGTCGGGTCTGAACTTAAGGGAAAAACGTTTTGCTGGAGGAATGAAAATCGCAGATAATAAAAATACAGAACAAACATAAATGATAAATAACTGGACTTACTTACCGCAATAAAACGCACACCAGCAAACCTTGGGTTACTAAAAAATAAATAATATTTATCGTTTGTACGTTTTACGTGCATATTTGCTTTTTACTGGGCCACAATCATGTGCTTTACGTTGAAAATGGTGGTTTGAGGGGAGACCAAGAAGCGGCGAGACCAAATGCACGTACCAAGTGTCAGCTTCACTAATTACAAAGTAAGGCAAATCATTAAATGAAACTCGCAGCACAGTGATATGGAAATCCTGCTGGCAGGACGCAGAATTATTGAGGTCAATCTCGTCGTCAGAATTCGGGATAAAAATCGTTTCATTCCCCTTTTTTGTTCAATTATTTAATTAGATAAATAAAAAATAAATAATTCGATCATTGTATCACTTTATTCTTCGTGCCATTATGTAACACAAAGTTGTTCGTTTTCATCCTCGATATTTGCATAAGGCACTAGGACCTGAAAAGTTTAGAACGAAGGAGAAAAGCCCGAAAGAATAATCTTCCTCGTCGAACCTTAAGCAGCCATATCTACTGGCCAGACTCGATTATCTTGTGAGAAAGTAATAGTAAGAAGTGAGCGATCGAAACTCGGTGGATCTCTTTTCTCAAAGATTTTTGGGGGATGGTTTATCGGACGTTTGCATAAACGAATGGTCCATTAGTACGTCTAAAATGACACATGTACATCGAGAGTTTCAACGCTTTTTGCACAATGTTCAAAGACTCGTAAGTACAAAAGCTTTTTTGGTTTAGTGCAAGGAATAATTTATGGTTTGCGAGGAGTCCTCTTTGTTCTTCGATAATTCACGAGAGATAACCTTTCCCTATTTGTCGTCGAAATAGACGTGATAAAGATTTGCCAAGGCGTACAGTATCACGGGAGAGACAAGGCTCGGGAGAAAGCTGTGAAAAAAACGGAGCTTTCTCGTCCACCAAATCCCACCGTGTTTTATTTTTTTCCACCCCATTATTCCAGCATTTTTTTTTTTTCGGATTTCCCTGACCGTCCCGTTGGACATGTCGACGCTGCTGACCGAATCCGGCCAGTGTTACATTCGCCGAGCTTTTTTCCCTCGGCACACGCCACTTTTTTCTCTGACTTTTCGAGTTTTATCAAATCGCCAACGAGCCAGACGATATCCCCGGATCAGCTCACCCTATCTTCCCCATCCCGGCACCATAAAATCACAAATGAATTTGTTTCTCCCAATCGAAACACCATCGCCTCGATCGATTCACCAGATTATTTCCATTTTCACAGAAAATCAAACGCTCCTTTTCAAATCAAGGCCAAGATTTCCATTTTTTTCTCTTATCTCTTTATCCACCGTGGGAATATCGTCTCCAAAGAAATTCAGCAAAAATTGGCTAAACTTCAAGAGTCAAATATTTTCAGAAGAACGCACAAAAATGTTTGAATTTTAGAGAATTCAGTAAAATCCAATAATTCTGCGATCCTTGCACGTGTGCTTGTTTCCTGTTTAGGGAAACGGATGAAAAATGAATAAAAATAAATAAAAAGCTTCAGGATTATGAAATTACCATTTCGTGTGCTTGTAGAGATATAAACATAGAGCTCCCGATTTAATTAGCAGCGAAGCCAGTTTTATAATTTCCACACCATTCCTCTTGCCAAAACAGAATGAAGATTAATTACTCTCAAAATGTTAAGATAAAAAATTGAATAATTATATCGAATAAAATATGATGAAGAAATCTCATCGATTAACGATTAATTGGAGCAATACTCGTCACATTCTTTAGAATTCGAGACGTTTTTTCAATTAAATGAAAAGTATTATGAAGGAACATGAATTCGAAGGAAGAAACGATTGTTGAATATTTCGCTCTGGTGCGTTACGTGCTCCGTGGATATTACGAAATATTCCGTAATGGCTGTGCCAAGTTTTTTTTAAAGAGTTTCACATGGAAATTTATGGTTTGGACTGTGCGTGAATAAGGAAATATCACATTTTCCCCTAGATAACATATTTTCCATATATGTTTATTAATATCATCACGGATGCAGGCTTTGTGAGGCCTTTTGAATATAAGATAATGAATATAATGATATATGAACGAAGATAATGAATACAATGTTATTTACTCACGTGAGAATTGGGCTTGGGCTTTGGACCAAAAGAGTAATAAATTTACCAAACTTGTGGATGAGTTCTTCAATCCCCATAACTCACTGGACCGTTTTGTTCGAGCGCAGAGGCTTGCACCACCGAAAATTGACGCTGGTGAAAATCGATTCTCCCCTGTTTTGTTCCATCAATTATTTCCAAGGATATTTAATCGGGATGAATACTTTATGCAGAGAGCAACGTATCGACGTTGCTTCATGCAAAGTATTTCCTCGTTTCACAATGTATTTCATTCTCGTTAGAACGAAATATCGAACGAATTGAACGGATAACTAAATTGCAGTTTAACGAACCAAATTTCTTTTCGACCAATTTCATCGGATATCTCGTTGTGAAGACAAAATTAAATGCTAGACATTGTTTCATAAAACGAAGACTTATTCAGTTGTTGAAAAAAAAAATCAAACATCATCTCTGAATAGACGAACGAAGCCAATTAAATAGCAAAGATATTAATTTCCTCATTATTCCCGTTTTTAATGAGATAGTTATGCCACTCAGCCCTCTACTACGGTTCGGATTTCCTTCAACTTCTTGGATTCTTCAGCTCGCACGAAAAATCCAGCGAAGCCTTAATGATGCGAATGTATAGAATTGCATAACATGCCATGATCGGGATCTCATGCCGCATACAAAACTAACAAAGAGATCAAACGCTTTCATTCAACGAGTTATGAAGATCGTTAGCAAAGTATTCGAATAATAGTTCATCTCCCTTTAATCTTCAAGTCATTTACTCATGCCATTAAATTCACAACAAAGAGTGAAGCTCGACGAGGATGCTCGAGCTTTATCAGTTCATTCGTTCCAAAAGCCTCTCGGACGTACTTGACCCCGGAAAATATTCGATCGAGTAGTTGCGCTCGGCAAACTACGAAAGAACCAAAAGTTAATTATTATTGGAATTGCGATTTAGCATTTCATCTTAATCCATTGCTTAATCGAATCCTCTGCGTCCATCGAAAACGGGAATGTATTTTCTCCATTGACGATCATCCTTTGCATCTTCGAATCCACCAATAATAATGGCCTCGGGTATTTACTCGCTGTACATGAATCACCCTAATTGATAGATCAGACGACGCTAATTGCTCTGGATAGTCTACTTCACCGGTGAGATACACAATGCCAAGAGACGAGGCGAGAGAACGATAGGGGACTTTGCGAGGTGACAGTTTCACATACATCGATCCCTAAGTACTATTAACCCTCCTGCCTCTTCAAACCACTCCCATGCGCCCTTTTGTCTCCAAATAACGAATGCAAAATCATATAAAAATAAATTTCAAGCCGCTAAGAAATCTCTGGTGAAATAATAGAACGTGATTTTCGCGATGAATCAAAAAAGATCGAAGAAAACAAGCGGAAAATTTTTTTTTTACTATTTACACCGGAAATTGTTAAATTTTACGATTTCAATCAAATTTCTCGTTCGTTTATTACCAGCGGATATTTTTTTTTGTTTTTTTTCATCGAAATGAATCCGGCGTTTTCCAATGTTTATAAAAACGATCTATATTTCAACAGTGACGATAAATATAAAGGAATATTAGGACGCTGATATATATTGCAGGAAAAGCTCTGCGGATCGTACACCGGTGTGAATCGGCACATCGTCAAATTTGCATTTACTGGATTTTCAGTAAATCACCATTGTAGGTTCCTCTTTCAAAGATGAACAATCGCTCGAAAACATTCGGAGCTTCGAAAATCATCCGTGCGACCAATAATACCGAACGGATTTATGCTGCGGAATTGAGCATTCAAAACATCGCCGTAAAAAACTTCTAAAAGTTAACTCCGCCGTCTATTTTTAAAAACTCGGAAGCTCTTTAAAAAATAACCAAACCAAATGTTTCAAAAATATCTACATATTTTTAATATTAACATTAATTAATTAAAATATATAATATTAATAATAATAAATATATAAATGATATATAAATATAAATAATAATAATAAATATTCTAATATTAATATTTAATATTAAATATAATATTTTTATAATATTTTTTGGAATTTTCCATTCATAATCGTGTTCTCAGAATTGGAGCAAAATTTTCCAGAGCATCTCATGGATGAGGCTGAAATCTGAAAAGATTCAATATTCACATTTTCCACACGATTACGGAAAGTGGATCATTATCGATGGAATTGCGCGATACAGAAAATTTAATATTTGTAATTCGATCTTTTTTCGAGAACTCGTTTCCGAATCCTGTTTTTTGTAAAATACCATTTTCTATGTGGAAGAGTTTCCGACGTCCGGGAGGAGCATATTTACATTTAAAAAAACCTCTAAAACGTTTATCCTGCCAATTTCACTATTTTTTATATATTTTTTTTCTCATACGCAGATTCGAAATGTTCTATGAAGGATGGAGGTTTGTGCAGAAACTGCTAACGAGCCTTGCACCCCAATTGCAGAGATCGAGCTATATATGGAAATGCTATAGTTATGTGTTGATATATACCGGAGGATTTACCATCTCATTTGATTTCGTTGTAGCTTTGTCTCTGCATATGCTCATTCATGTATGTGTATATAAATAGTATTTCACACAATGTTTCGCGAGCGGAATGGTCGGGTACACGAGATCTAAAATTGAGTTTTCCCTTGGGTACTTTCTCCGTTACGAAGCTTCTGATTTTCCTCTCGTTTTTGTGTATCTGCGTGGACACAGCTTTGGGAACTGCTGATCCTCGAAAATACATGTCCATCCTTTATCTCGACCGGTTAGCCGTTATAACAATATAAAAATATTGGACGAGTATATTATCGTCCTGGAAAATAAACGACCGCACATTTACCAACGTGTTATTTTAATTCGAATTATTCTATTTCCCCCAACTTGCCAGCGATCAGAACAGTTTCCGGCGGTTAATCCGTCTCGAGAGAATGATCATTCTTGGAATAAAGTTGTTCAACATTCTCCGAGAATGACCAAATAAAACGAATCGAATTAATGTGTACGAAAATTCATTTATGAAGTTACGTAAGAGCGAAATTGTGGAAGGAAATAAGCTCGTCCATCATGCACCTCAGAAGGATACATCTGACAATGAGAAAAGCGTAACTTTTGCTTTATAGTATTACCAATCTAATAATAAAAGGGCCCGAGAAAATTGCCATTTAAATTAATTCAATCTGTTGGCTGCGTCCGGAGAAACTTGCCACGATTTATCAAGCCTAATTAGTCCGACATTCTGGATCATTGTTCATGCTTTGAAGATTTCAGGCCTTCGCCTTTGATCGTTCGAGTCCTTGAGGCGAAATCCGTGAATAATGATAATAACTTGACATATTTTATAATTGTGAATAGTATAATTATGAAATAATGAAAAAAAATGCTGACCCAATAATACGGAGTCGTAATTTTCTTCATTTTAACATTCATCTACATTCACGAATTCCCATGGGAATATATAACGAAGAAAGCCTCTCATCACCTTAATCATTCGCTTCTGGGACTCGTAAAATAAATTTTGCCACTCGGTCGATCTATCAACGTTCGCCATGACTTTGCAAATGACTTGCACATCTCGTTTCATGAGAATTGAAAAAGAAATCGCACATAAATGCCCGAAAGATTTTTCAACATCTTTTTCGTGAGACATATTACTCGGGCATTTTATTGGAACGATCAAACTAAGCGAGTGACGTGATTAAATAATGTTTTTCATGACATTTGATTGGTTCAACGATTGGGAATTCAATCAGACAATTTTATCGCGTTATTCGATGGAAATTCCCGTCCTGATTCTTTTTTTTTCTTCAAATTCAATTATCAAAATTTCATGTTTTTTTTAATTTTCATCGATAAATCGTGAAAACAAAAATCGTTTTTCACGATTTGTTTCTCACGTCCATAGGTTAGCACACTGAAAGTTTCTATATGGAGGGAGAAGTAGAAGTCGGCCTCTCCGGGCCGGCGCTGTTGCGTTTCTTCCTTCATACCCGATTAGCACCGAATAGATATTGAAGTTACGACCTAAATGTTCAGCGATCGGAGAAACGTTATTTACAATACATCTACTTTTATCGGGCCACGATTCGATGTGCTGCGAGACAGAAATAGAAAAAAAAAGTCATTCGATAGATCGAATTTTTCAGGCTTACCAAAAATACGCGAGGAGCCTGGACTTGTTTTTCTTTTTCGAATGAGCTGAATCATCGGTAAACAATACATTTAATGGGCGCTCTTTTCTGGAGGCAAAGTTATTGGACTTTCGAAATTAATCCAGCCTCCTGCTCCACGATCGATCGTACGGAAACAAATTGCACATGTTTTCAATCCAAACTCCGATGGAGCTGAAATTCTAGAATAAAAATCATCATTCCAGTCCAATATTTATTGCGTCATTGTAATGAAACGCTCCATACATTTTTATGGCCCGACAAAACACATGGTTTTTCAATAAAGCCAAAGCATTCTATGTTGCCTAGATCCCATAAAATCTTCAATGATCGTGAAGCACGAGGTTCAAGGCGAAATGTTCCCCATGAAACACGCAATAAAATACGGGATATTTTTATTGTTTGTTCAAAAATCGTTCGTACCATTGACAAGTCTTCGCAACGACTATAGCGCCTGAGCACAAAATTATGGAGAACACAAATCACAGGATGAATTAGAAAACCTCATACCTTTCATTTCTTATCGATGAAAAAAAATAATTATTTTTTCTAATGAATTATTCACAAAAAAAGTTGAAAAATCTTGTGAATTTTTTTTCTTCAATATTTTTTTACGATTTCGCCTTTTGTTACTAAATTCGCAATATGCAATGAAAGTTCTTCCATCGGATGTATGAAATTTTCACGGCAAGTCCATTTCTACGGCAGAACAATTTTCCGCTTTCCAATTCCAAGCGTAGTCGATCTCAGACAGACATCTAATTCGTACTGCAGTGTAGCCACTTTGGATAGGTATCCAGGCGCATAGCCAATTGCAATCCTACCACTTTGCCATAATAATATATCGATCTCGGAGGTCCGAAATCCTCGAAAGATAAATTCGACCTAAAAATGCATTTTTGATCATAGCACCAAAAAATCTGTCGCCAAAATAAAACGTCATTTTTTTCGTCGTGAGTTATCGCGAAGAATGACGAGACGAACGTTAAAAGTGGGTCAGTATATTTTAAGGACACTTGGTGGTCGCCCAAAGATTGGAGCTCCAGATTATTCTTGCAAACAGGACAAGAAATTTCCGTTCGAGTATCTCCCGAGTTCGAAAATATATTGGCAAAGAGACACAGACGGATGGACCCTAAAAGAGAAAAAAAAATGGTGTGTCTCGAGGGCCAATTTGAGAAACTACAAATCGCAGTATTTCTTTTGTTATCGATAAAAAAGGAAACGTCTCGTTTTATATCGGAGAGAAGTAAAGAGTCGCGAAGGTTTGGGTTGGATGTATCCGACAGAATGACCCACCGTTTGTCTCTTGGTTAGTGCTAGGGACTACAAGGCGACTGTGGCATTCATGAGCTTTCGCCTTTCCACTGTACCTAAAAGCTTTGCCGTCACTACACCCTATATTCTGCCCTCTGTGACCCATGTGTTTCCTTCATCTCCGTGATTGCAATTTAGGGAATTAATGTCGTCACACACGTCGCCTTAAATACCCACTGAGCTTATCGGCTTCGCCTCGTTGCTTTTTAATTCTTCATCTCCGGGTGTAAAAATCTTTCTCGGATTTTTTATTAAAAATTTAATTTGGTTTTTTTTTCTTCAATTTTCAAATTTTTTTTATCTCTTGTGTGTCTTTCTGAACTTTTTGCAACGAATAATAAATCGAATCTTTCTGAATACTAATTGCGATTGAACTTCGGCGTGTTAATTAGCTTGAATAATGAAATACCGAGGAACCGCTTGAGCAGGAGCATTTTTTCATTTGCAAATTGTTTCAAGGCTTGGGAAAGGAGCCAAATTTGAAGGAACCAGGTTCATAAATTCAAGCTCCTTTTCCACTTTATTTTTCCGTGATAAATTAATGCATCTTTGAACAAAGTTGGATATGAGAACCGTGCGGTGGATAAGATCCATAAAATATTCGAGGAGCGAAGACGAGGAGAGCTAAAGAACTTCATTGTGACGCGTTAAATGCTAGCAGTAAATATCGACCGACTCAATCTCGAGGTATTAACCTCGAGATTGAGTCGGTTCAAATTTAATATTAAAGCAATGAGGATTAAGAAAACAGCGAGACATCTGGTTGGAGCAGTTAGCATTAGGATCGTTAAAACTTGCTTCCACTATTTTGTGCATCGAGCAGCTTAAGATCGCGTTGTTTCGAGTGTCAAATACAGCACGCACTCAACTGAATTTCCAGACTAAATTAGCGCATGCTGCACACGATTTGAACATCGCCAACTTGACGACGACACAGCAATCCATTGGAATTTCCACCGGCGTTCCTTAGTCTTGCTCCTCGTTTTTTTTTTTTTTTAATCATTTTCCAGATTCAGGCCGTGGGATTTCCGATAAGCGATATTTTACGTACGGATCGTGGACGACACCGCAAAGTGCAATTTTCTCTATTCACTATTTACCTCATAGACATGCCCTCGTGTCATAATTATGCGGTGCTCGATGCAACCAACTTGATGCACAATTTCGACTAATTTTAGCCTCGCGTCTGTTTGCCAACTGATTACAAATATAAACTTGCAAACGTGTTCCCTCCACATTCGTTTCCATATATTCACAAATGGAATTCGCTGACAACCTCGGAATGAGCCATTCACCTTACGAATACGATTACTCCACGAGGATAAACGGTTCGCGTTGAGCGATCCGTTTTTTGTCATGAACAAGGCACCGCAATAAAATTATTTTAATATCGAGATTCAATGAGAAATTATATTTTCCCTCAATTTTTGGCTTCTTAGGAGAGTGCTTAAAGAATTCATACGAGTAGGTCGTCTTTAAACTGCGTTTGGGCGTATTCTTTGCGGTGTGGTAGATGTTAAACGAAAAAAATGTTGCCTCTGGCTAGGTTAGACCCTCCCAATTATCTGGTTGTTGATTAAGCCCAGTCCTTATTCTGTTGCTCACTAAGGCGATGAAGCTTAGACCTGAGAAATAAAAAACAAGTTTCTTTGTCCGAGGGGAATACCATAGTTTATGAGAAATTCCGTCCCGAAAGGACGAAAAGAAAATTAAAGACCTCTGTAAAGGTGAACAGTGTTTTTTTTTGTTTTTTTTTTAATGCGTTTCGTGTTTTTTTTGTGAGAATTATTCAATTATCGAAACGAATGTTTTCTCTATTCACTTTCGAACACTTACGAACGTCAAGGTCGTACATTTTGACGCACTTTCCATGCAAATTTTCTGGAACACGATTCTGTTATTTTGGGAAGATTAATACTTCTTGCGACAATCAGCCAACCACGAATCCATTAGCACTGACTCAGTGATTTTTTGTTTTCGATTTATATTGTTGTCGATTCTCTTGCAAAATCCTCATTCCACACTCCCTTTCTCGCTCCTGCGCTCCTCCCAGTCATTTTCCCTCTATATTTCAGAATTTTCTCATCACCTCACTATACTTATTTAATCAATTGAATACTTCTCTCCATTTATCTTAGAAAATACCCAACCGCAGTTTAATCCACTTTTCTGGTTTCGCAGCACTCAATAAATTACACGATAAATTTGAGGGAGAATAATGATAGGCGAGATTTGTCAGTAGTCATGATTCCCAAGGAATCTTGCGTAACATGCGTTAAACAAAGCGCCCTGACACCCCCGGCTACATGAGTTTCCTTAATTTTCGAAATTTTACAAGTTATACGATTTCAGCTTGATGACAGATTGATATTTCTCAGTTCGCGAAATCCCAGGAGAAAAAATCGAATCAATAAAAATCTAAATGAAAAATGGCTTTCTGAATTTTTATCTTTTCATTTTCATTTCCGAAATTCTCCTCGAGTCTTTCTGAGTTCTCGGTTTGCAGAATCCGTGGAGGAAAAAATCGAATCAAGGAAAATAAATGAGAATTGGCTTTTTGAATTTTTATCTTTTTATTTTCATCCCTGAAATTCCTCTCGAGTCTTTTTGAGTTCTCAGTTTGCAGAATCCATGGAGAAAAAATCGAATCGAAGAAAATAAATGAAAATTGACTTTTTGAATTTTTATCTTTTTATTTTCATCCCTGAAATTCTTCTCGATTCTTTATCAGGCTGATGGTCCTGGAGAAAAAAAAAAGTGAAAGTACGCTTTCGGTGCATTCGTATGGCAACTGTCGCAATTCACTCGGGAGCGTTGACGCTTCGTCCTTTTCGCTTGACATCGAACAATGCGGGATAGCATCGCTTTGCTCGTTGAGCAATTTAGCTGAACTGACGAGAGCTGTCGTAAAGCGTGAGACAAAGGACGAAAGTCAGGCGCGAATAGAGAGCGTCACGGAACTATCGCAGTCAAGTTGGTTGTGTAGCACTGAAGTTATTTTCGAAACAATCAGTCGCAACTCATGTCATTGACTTTGCCATAAGAAATGAAGCGGAAATTAGGTCAAAAGGATGATAATGTTATCCGATCACAAAGCTCAAGTTTGCGTCGAAATCCTCTCCGGGTCACGTCCAACTTTGACAAATATTGACAGAGAAATTTCGTTCGATAAATTCATTTTGAAAACTTGAGTGATTGCAAATGAAAACAACGCCCGAAATAAATCCAAGCAATTTTTTTTTCAATTTTCCAAATTTGACGCCATCTCGCAAGAAGTATAAAATCGACGATGAGGAAATAGTGTTCACGCAATATAAATTAATTATTTCAACCTAAAATTAATTTTTTTTACACCTAAGAAATTAATTTTGGATATAAATAAATTAATCTTATTCCCAAAATTAATTTTTCAATCGAAATCCTTATCGATAGAGTGAACGGCCGATGGACCTGTCGAGCTGTTTCGATTTTCCAAAACATGACGTCGGACCTGTCAGACCCTTGAAAGTTAATCCTGACCAGGTCCTAGTCTCATTCCGATGTGCAACTCTAATCAGCGAGTTTTTAATGAGCTTTGAAATCTTTAACATACGCCGGTCGATCTGAGATGGAAGTAAAACTTTGGACGACCAAATACTGGACCGTGTTTGTTGGGTAGAGTCAAGTTTTCGAAAGTGCATTTGCCTCTGGATTCGTGAACGTGAAGTTCCTCTGAACGTATGTTTCTTGATTTAAATTGGGTAATTCCTGTAAAGTAAGGAAATGTTGAAACGGCTCTTGCATATTTTCGAAACTAACTATCCGGGTAAATTTCTTGTGCACGTGTCTAGCCACATTTTCAAAGCAGGAAAGCTTCGTACGTTTGGAACGAGGCGAATATCTAACGATCTGTTGATACTGCGAATATGACGATGTCCTTAGGGCTCGCAGAAAATACTCTCGCTCGTTTCTGCTCCCATTATAATCGTATTACAAGTACGCAGTTACCTGGAATTCCATATGACAGAACGTTGATGCACTTAGTTTTTTTTTGTCTTCATTTTCCGCTGCTTTTTTATCACGAACTTTATTTTATATTTAGATTTTGAGTGGGTAACGATAACACGGTATAATGAGAAACTATTTATTTTGCATAAGAGCCTCTCCAGAAAATCTTTTTCCACGACCACCCAACGGTGGGAAATTTTGAGCATTATAAACTTGCGATTCTTATCTGATATTAAAACTTTGTTCGATAAGAAATTCGTCCAAGCACATGGGATCTTCATTTTCGTTTATTTGCAGCGATGACTTTTTTTTTTTTTCATGGAAAGTGGAATGAATTGGAAAAGCCAGGTGTGCCAGGGAAAGATTGACTGGGAAATTACATCGAAGCGCGTGTTTTTCTTTTATTCACTAGCCATAATCAATGCTCTGTACTTTGATTCGTTTTTTTGTGCTGCACTGAATATTACAGCCGCAGTAAAGAGCTTACGGGAAAGAATTAATAAAACGTTGTGCAGCGTTCTTGCCGCTTTTCGATTTGTGAGGATTCTTTTTTAATTACTCAGCCTCGAGCCACAGAATGATTAAACATTTATGCCCATTTGAATGGGCCCAATTAGAGAAAATTGCCGGTCGCTCAATGTCCTCAAATCTACTGATTACGAATTATTTTTCTGATAGCTCGTTCCAATGAACGAAGCCTTTCCAATTATCGCATACCTGCGCTCTTCGATCTCGTTGAAAATCGTTCAAAGTTTAATGAAAAACTGTTACGACTGCTGACCGTGAAGCTATCTGCAGGATTTCTCAGAAAAATCTGAAGAGTCCTTTCTTTTCCCCTGTAACGTTGCTTTCTTCTAGATCTTCTGGTAAACGCGAACATCGAGATTCCTTTATTCTACGATCGCACAAGGTACCAGGTGGTAGGAAATGTTGGAACGAATACTTTTTTGCTAACACGTCATTGCATTTTTCTTTGAAATCGGAGAAAATATTCTTCGACGATACAAAAACTTCAAACCTGTGCGCATTCACACCGAGAAAACAGTTTATTTATAATGAAGAAATATATTTAGTTGGTACTTTTACTTAAACATTTATCAAGTGTTACAAAATTTGTTAATGGTCAAAAAATATCTTTGTTATCACGATCAGATTTCATTGGCATAGCATTTCCTTGAAGATAATGATTTGTTCGATCGCTTTTATTACCCCCAACTCAGTAGATGTTCATGGTCATCAAATTCATTCGCTATCAAGAAAGGTTACGTTTTATCAAATGATCCATTTATTAACTATTAATAAATGTTTAATTCAGACAATCGCGAAAGGCTCAAATAAATGATTAATTAACTGTTGAAAAACATTTATTTCGCCGTATCTAACTTTACATTTGTTAGCAGTTAACGAATCCTGGTACATATAAATGATTCGTTTCCTCAGTGCAAGGAAGCTCGGGAAAAAAGCAATATTTTCATTCTCATTGGGTTCCCATTGAAGATCTGTAACATTTCTGGGCTCTGTGTACCCCAGCAATGTCCACAAGACCAATTCGCATCCGACACCGACTTGACAATGAATTTCATGCTATTCGCGAAGTGAATAACAAAGGGAGGCCACGTGCTAACTGCTCTAGTTCTTATTCGAGTGAACGAGACGCCTGGCGAATATGTAGAAACTGTTTGATGTTGCTAACTATTGCCAGCAATGGAGAATTCCCTGATGAGAAACTGAGAGAGGTCCCACAATATTTTGGTTGGACCTTAAGCTCTATTTCTCTATTTCGAATACTCGTACGACGAGCTCGTCCGAATTATGTGCTTTTGATGATGGACTGCTCTCAAGTTTACACACTGAAGGGGATTTGCCTAGGTGAACGAGGAATATTAACAACAAGTTTTGAACTTTCGGTCTCTTGAAATCCCTGGGGACAGTATTTTTTTTTTCTAATTTCTGGACCACCGTGAAAATTGACTCGTGAGAATTTAATGTGATTCAAAAAGACGTGAATCTATAATAAATTTTTTTGCGAAATATATATGAAATCCATCAGCCAAAAAGTCTTGAAATTTATCGTCGAAGGTTCGCAGCATCGGGACTTCAAAAGGTCGTATTATTGAGAGCTGAAAGGTTTTAAATATTCAGGACAAACATCGAACGAATCAAGTTCGAAGTTTCTTCGAACCTTACCATCCATCTATTTTTTACAACGAGCTTGCATATTGCATTTGTGCGAACGATTGTCCATCAAGAGTCGATTTCATGACAATCGATGATTTCTTGGCTCTGCTTGAATAAATAAATTCGTTTACAGGACGAGCGTTAGTTTTGTGTATTTAGGACGAGTCCACTCGTCTCAATAACGAGCAGATGCCGGGTCATTGTTGTCAAGAAACAAGTAAACAGTGTCCTGTCACGCCCGGAAAAATCCTCGAAGCAAAAGTGATCGTCTCCATGAATCAATAAAATTAATGCATCAGACGTGCGCGTCGAATAGAATGTAATTAATGTTCGAAGTGCCGTTTCCCTTGGAACAGCATAAACTCATTAAAACTCAAAACATGCAGCGAGGATGCAATTACTTCTTCTATCTTAAATCTTTTCTCCTGATTTCGATTGGACGTCGCGGTATTAAAATTCTTAATAGATGGACGTGCCAGTTTTTCTTTTTCTTTTTATTTTTCAAGCCCTTGAGCTCAACATTTCACGAACACGTAAAAAATTCCGCGAGCTTTTTAACCTGGAAATTTATACCGTGCTCTCTCGCTGGCCCCAGAAAATATGGTTAAACAAACTAATCCGGGAATTTATTAATTAGCTCATATCCAGAACCACCAGCACGTGACCTCTCGTGGGAATAACGTGTACAGAATAAAGCACCAGAAAAAGTTAACACGGATTCGGTATTGCGAGGCATTTCCGCACATAACTTTAGCAAATAACGTGCATGTTATGTTTTTTTCTTTTTTTTTTACTCCAAGACTGTTGCGCGTGAGAGTGACGAGGGCCTGGGCATAAATAGTTGATTATAAATTCGGATTATAATGATCCGACTACGGATTATTCATCAGACTCCCACGTCCAAGGGCCAAACGATCCGGCAGCTGATCAGTCTGGCATTTTTATTAGCATGCTTTTGTGCAGATGAACAAAAGTTTACGAAAATCTAACAATTACTGCACTTTATCGGTGGTTTTTATACATTTTCTTATTTAACGTCATATCGCGGGGATAAAACATCGTGGAAGATGTTAAAAAGTTTGTGGGAGCTCGTGGATAGGATTTTTCTACCCAGAGCAGTGAAACGACGTCGATCTTTTATTCGAGCCCTCGTTAATTCACCCCTACCGAGTGAAAAGTCTGCTGATCCCGAGGTTTTTCCTCCTTGACGCTCCAACCAAACTCCAGTTGGAATTCCAATTAGATTGATCATAAATAAATAAATACAATTGAATGATCGAACAGCCTCACAAAGGATTTGTCAGTGAATTAAGTACATGACGTCATTAAACTTCCATGAAGTACTGATATTTATACGGGTCAATAAACTCGTATTAGTTTGTTCAGCAGGAATTTACTCGCGAGGTAATCGGCCGAGGGCATAACATACTACAGAGCTTTGGAGCGTATATTAAACGGTTAGAAACTCGGAACGTGGCACAAAATTTACTGGGACAAAAAGTACGTTCTCCTAAACTAAAAACTACTCGGCAGTATGGAAAAATAATCGAACAAAAAAGCAAGTTGGACTCAGTGAAACCAGCAGCCCCGTTTGCTGGCTTGACAAATTTTATTTGTCAGACTTGCTTTACCATCGAGTAAAAATGAATTTATCCATTGACCGAATGTACCAGCTGTTGCTCTTCCGGTCTGCATTCCTCGTTTCGACGATATTGGCCATATTTAAAAAAACTTTGAGGGTGACCTACCGCGAAACGCGACAGCAGAACGAAATCCAATTCTTTTCAACTCCACAGTTGAACCGAAAGACATAGTGTCTGAAAACTTCTTCGTCGGGTTTTTGCCAACTCGTAATAAAATTAATTATTGATGACATTAGGATTTTTAACTCGAAGCTAATTGGAGCCAGTCTGATGGAGTTTTAACATTCGAAATGATTAAAATTTGATGAAATTTAGTGATCATTCTCTTCAGGTTTAAATATGAATATACACATTTTTTAAGATTTTTTTTCTACATTCGCCAACATCGTGGACGAAGAAAAAAAAAAAATTGTGTCATCGTATTTGATGCTAAAGAATGTTATCACTAAATTTGATTAAATTCTTATCATATTGTCGTATATGGACAATCTCCTTGAAACCTTCGACATACACTGGGATCGGAAAAATCGGAATTTTCTCAGCTCATTGGTGCAACGAGCTTCCAAAAACAATTTCGTTCGATAAAATTTATTTCTCCAACTGGCTAAAAAAAAAAAAAAATAGCACGCTCGTTTTCTGAATTTTTTATTTCTTTTTTATATCTTCGGAAATGATAAAAATATATAAAGCTGTTGTAGAAAAGAGGCCAAGCGAGAATATATGAGGTAACGCGAGAACACGAGACATTGCTCTTGTAGCAATAAAGGACATGAAGTGTCGAACTGAGTCACGAGCGTAAGAGGGTTGTCATGAGAGTACCTTAAGCCTGAACCACGCCCTGGTATGTGGCATAGAGAAACACATATTCTTAACGATACGTCGTTAACTCCAGGAGCAATCTAATGCATCCCGACAAACACAGTACTGCGGTTAGACCCTTCGTGAATAATTCTGATCCTTACGAAAGCATAGTTACGCTTGCTTCGATCTCGCAAGCGCACGAAATTTTGCACCTCGAGTCAAGAACGTTCGGAATTTCGTGTGGTCCGAGTTTTCGGAAAAATATTAAATGAATTTTCTTCTGGTTTCATAGGCCCAATCAAAATGATATTTTCTTTGCGATAATCGACAAAAATGGAGATATAAATCATGAAATAAATCGGAGACTCGAAATGCAGGAAAAAAGGGCGAGAATCTGGTATAAGAAAGAACAAACAATTGACGGAGCGTCGTATCCATAAAAACGTTCGGATTACCAAGCTTGGAAAATCCTGCCGAATCCCATTATTATTTAACGATGTCGAGTCAGAAAAATGCAAGGAAATATGAAAGGGCGAAAACTTAAATCCCGTTCGACTTATCGGAATGTTTACGGATAATACTTTGAGCGTTCGGCAAGTGATTTTTTTTCTCTCGCAAGTCTTTATTTTTTCTTCCGCATGCTCTAATGTCCTGTGAGTTTTTTTCTGCCTAAGAGACAGAGAATTCGTTGCTTCTTCTTTGAATGGAGTATCATATTATTCGCGTCTCACACGGATGAGGAAATAATTTGAAAAACTTGTCGCTCACAAATTCCAGAGTTAGCGACAATAGAGATTCCGTGAGAAACAAAAAATAGCGATGGCCAGCTCGGCGGAATAGAGACGTGGCATTTAATTCATTTTTCTTCATGCACGGATTTAACTCGCATATTCTATTATCAACGTTGAATGGTAATTTTTCTCTTTTCGCCGAAGGAAAAGACTCGGGTATTCGAGAGAAAGAGCAGAGCCTGGAGTAAGAAACAAGTGATGACTTTTTCACGGCCACGAAACTCCTCGCTTTTGTTAGTTGCAGAAAGGAACTGCAGTCGTAAAGTTGGCGTCAAGACGACACCCGAGAGCTGTGGCGGAAAGTCGTAAGATAAAACGAAAGAAGATCATTATATGGAACGAAAAAGTTTCACCCTTTCACCGAGTTTTTGGAGGAAAAAATAAAAATGAAAAAAATGTCGCCAAACCAGGTGTAAAAAGTGCGACACTCAAAAAGAGAATAATCTTCACATGAACCGAGTGACGCACATTCGAGGGACGAGTCAAATCCTTTGACATAAAAAAATGGACGTTCTATATCACCGTCGCAGGTACAAACGACTTGGCCTCGAGCTAAGAACCGAAAGAACCTTTCTTTCGGGGTAAATATGCACTTGGAGTCAATCTTCGTGGCAACAGCCACCAGCAGTGTCGAAAAAAGGCGAAAGCTCCAGGAAGTGCTTCCGAATGCATAGAGAGGTTTGTCCTGTGTCTAACATTCGTGCCCTATTCACGAGAGTTCATATCAGAGAGACACCAGATGAAAGAAACTGTTGGGAATTGCTGATGCAGGCCAGAGTTGCATCGACAAGTTGAAAGATGTCGTTAATGTCCTCGCCTCTGCCCTTTCGTCGTAATTTTTCCGTCACTCTCGGGTCAGAGACTCAGGCGAACTTGGGCTATGCAATTCGAAGTGATAAGTGTTTGGCGAGTACCAAACTTGAGGTTATAAAAGTTAAATAATGAGGCGAACAGTGGTGGAATTATAAATGCGTCGAAAAGTCTATCCTACCAGTGCAAACTTCCATCCAGATGTAAGAGTGACAGATAAACTGCTGGAGATTCTTTAGAACGGGTAAATGCGACCTCGCCGTTAATTATGCAGAGCGAATGCATACGAAGAGTCACAGAATCCACACCATTTTTCACGTGCGGTTAAGAACTTCTTTAGAAAAAAAAAAAAAAACCAAAAAACCTAGTGACTTTTAAAAGATAGCTCACTCGCTGTAACCACGTTGATAAACAAAATGAATTGAATGCAGTTGAAAAAGCAAAGAGAATCGAGCTGAAAACAAAAAAAGTTTAAATCCTTCAAAACCCGAAAATAAATTTGCTAGTCACAAGTTCCTTAACGAATCTGTCGAATGGTAAATGCTGAGTCTGACTCGGTACACGAATAAAATGGATCTTTCCCATAGCCCATTCCTCCAACACAGACTAATTTCTCTCTCGACGAATCAAATTACTTCGATTAGCCAGAACGATCCAAAAGGTTTTTACCTCTCCGACGATTTACCTGAGACGAAATAGTTGCTCGAGAATACCTCTTCGTGTCCGATTGTCTAGAGAGTCTCCAAATGCGAGCAGCTCAACTCCCAAGTACTTAACGACCATTCTCAATAGCTGGACCAACTTCGACCATAATCATCTTCTCAGACGCTCTGGCAATTGTTAGAGCCAACACATATATCTCTCTATGGGGCGATATATACTTGTCATGGCATTATGAAACCGGGGTCAGCGATATATTGGCGAATCACTTTGCTCTTTGGTTATTTGCAGTCCCGCCAAATTGGCCAGACATTCGTCCACCAAGTCTTCCTGTTTTTGTACCGCGATGTTGACCAATCTCGAAAGTAAATTTAAATTATCGAGTGACTATTCTCGCAAAAACAGTCGGAATTTCGACAATTCCTGTTTTTCCTTATCTCGATGGTTTCCTAATGGAAATGTTGCAGTCTAGTGCCAGGAAAGCATCGTCATATCGATCCCATAGACTCTATCGAAAAACTATTATTCCGATTGGAATAACCCAAGGAAAATGGAGCAGTCTCAAACACCCGAAGAGTATTTACAGTTAAAAGATCGTCTATCGAATCGTTTGCGGTTTTTCTGGTTACTGTTGCATTCACCCCATTCTCGCGCTTTATTAAGTGAACACTCGCAACCTTACGAAATGATTCACCACAACTGCTTTTACCTTCTTTCTCCTTCAAATTCTTTCTTTGCTCTACCACGAGCTGCCTGACCGTTCGAGACTCTTTCTGCGGCGAGTGATGGAGATCTAACGAAGACGATAACCGTTTTGAACATGTGAGAGTTCCACCTCATGAAGACACTTTTCCCAATTGACGTAAAAGGTGGCCAATTCTTCCGGGAAATCGTTGCCATTTATTCCTTTCACGAGAAGCAAATACTGCGCTGCACTGAGAAAACGATTTATTTATATGTACCAGGATTTGTTAACTGCTCACAAATGTAAAGTTGGATGCAGCGAAATAAATGTTTTTCAACAGTTAATTAATCATTTATTTGAGCCTCTCGCGATTGTCCGAAATAAACATTTTTTAATAGTTAATAAATGAATCATTCGATAAAACGTGACCTTTGTTGATCGCGAATGAATTTGATGACCATAAACATCTACTACGTTGAGGGAAATAAAAGCGATCGAACAAATCATTATTTTCAAGGAAATGCCATGCCTATGAAATTTGATTGTGATAACAAAGATATTTTTTGACCATTAACAAATCTAGTAACAGTTAATGAATGTTTGAGTAAAAGTATCAACTAAATATGTTTCTTTATTATAACTAAACTGTTTTCTCAGTGTAAGAAGATAAGTTTTGGATCTACATCGATTATGATAGCTGACGGATTCGTTTGCGTAAATTGAAGATTGAGAACTGACGGAAATGATTTCGCATCAGTCTTTTCACGCTGCTGTTTTTTTCCGTATCTCCGCGACAGTATCGTCACATTTGTTTTGCTTTCCTTTCGTGGGTGGCGTTGCGGTTTTTATATTTTACGAACGCGGATCACGAGTCTGTGCGTCACTTGTCATTGTCGATGGGACAAGGAGGATGCCTCTTGGAACATCTGGCTGTCGAGAATGATGTCAATATAAAAGGGGAAAAAATTGTGACATCGATTTTATAATATTGAGCGATTTTTCATTTAAACGAAAAAAAAACCTTGTTTCCGACATTTCAGCATTGCAATCTTGAGCGTTTGCGAAAAATATGATAACAGCATAGGAAATGGTTACAACTTGACGGGCTTCTCGCCAGAACGAACCTCGAAATCATGGACCGCGAGTTTTCGACAATTAAATGAAAAAAAAAAAAAAAAAAACATCGTGACCATTCTTCTCGACGCCATTCATGAAGATTCTTCATTTTTCTTAATTGAAGCTTTGCTTTACAACCGGAAATGACAATGGGATTCAGTAGATCTTGACAAAGTTTCGAGACACAAGGAAAAATGCTATTCATTACCGAAAAAACAAAAGTCTGGATAAAAATAATAATGCGACGTCCGAGATCCGAGGCTAAGTGACTCACGTGCTCTCTTCATTTCAATCCTTTTGTATAAACGCATCCGAATGCTTCATAGCGATAGCACCGTTACAGCTTTTTGCATTGTTTGCAATCTCATTATTCCATGTGAAAAACAATTTTTTTTCGCTCTTTTTAAGCGTCGCATAAAAATAATAACTCTGCAAAGGGAACGTTGTTTTCTCATTGTTGTTGTTGCAGTTTAGTTGCAGTGGAATTATCGCTGAACTCACTCAAGCGACCATTGATTAACCTTAATGGTCGAACATTCATAAAAAGGCATTGTGGATCTGTTGAGAATCATTCAGGCAACCAAACAAGCGATGTTATGTTGGAATTCCCGAAAGACAACGGATTTTAATTCGCGAATGTTGAATTTCGCTTTTTTTTCAATTAATCTTCCTGTAAAATTTCCATAAATCAAACGTTTCTGCTTCGATTACGAATATTCGAATTTCTAAGTCGCCTTGTAGGGTCTTAGATTTTCAACAAACAGTCGCATTCCTCAAGAAACAATGAGTTGACTTTTTAGAATGATAAAACGTGGTAATTAGCCGCTATTACACAAACACCTACCCGAGTGGTCCAAGGATGAATGCGAGGGTTAGTCCATCTGGCACGTTAGCAGCAGCAAGCAGAGTCTTTCAAAGTTTTTTTATTCCCCCACCATTTTGAAAGTATATTTATATATAAAGATGAACAAGAAAATGCATTACCGATGTGGTTCCCTCTCGGTTGCCTCGTGTCCATATCCTTTGGCAGAACATCCGTTGGAGAACTCAAGACTAAGCCCGAGAAAAAATGTGAAAAAAGTCAACTCTCATGAGGTACACCAGCGAGAATATAATAGGACTGAGGAAGAAAAAGTTTCGAGTCCACAGACTTTGAAAAGTGTGAAGCACGTACACTGGACGCCTCCGGATAAATTAAACTTTGAAGTTTACTGTCACATACACCGCCAACAAAACTGTTGGTCGCGATTGTAAAGGACTGCCCTATCTAGAAAAATCTACAGCTACAATTAATACTCAGTCATTATTTAACAATCGCAACGGCGTGCATAAAAAAAAAAAAACAAAAAAAATTTCGATTATTGAGTGAAAAATTTAATTTATTTTCCTGCCGCGAGTGTCGTCCCAATTCTTCGAGCCCTCAGCATCTCTATGATGGTTAGAAATGGTATAAAAATCTGATCAAAAAAATCACACCTTCACAAATTTTTTTTATGCAATAGAATTTTTTTATTTTTTTATTTTTTTAAATATTTTTTTATCTCATGACCCCAGTCTTTATTAACAAACTTGTACTGCGGGAGCAGAGCAAGCATTAAGTCGACCGTGTGTGGGATTGCATTCAAAGCCATCAGTGGTTAGACATGGAGCTTTAGTGCATGAGAAAATGTATGATGAAAATTACCTCGCCGCTGGCTATGGACGTAATTCCGTACTATCTGACACTTCGGAGCCGGAGGAACATCACGAATGAGATTTTTTTTTACTGCTCCTCCCAACAAAATGCAAAACCTCTCAACAGTCCAGTGGGTTTTGTATGTTTTGTGAAAAAATCGAGAGTACGATATCTCGTTCAATTTACTAGATGGAACATTTTTTAAAGAATTTTACAGAAAACCAAAATACTACCACGATTAATTAGAAGAGTGTTGACAGTTCCATACATCGCTTTCATTATTTTCTTTCACAATATTTTTTTTCTTTCATTTGCTCTGCATTTCGTTGGCGCTGAAAAAAAATCTCCGGGCAAATATTCGCTCGGAAAGTTTACTCGGATTCTCTCATAAGAGATGAAAATTGTGTTGCTGTGTTGGAACTCGATAGTCCACTGAAATCCCGGGCGTGGATTACCAGGATTCCCTCTGTTTTCACATGACCTTTCTCTTGATATTATGCGCACGTGTATTATCCTGCATTCCATGTATTCATACGTAGAGATTTTTGACTCTGCAGCATCCCCAATGAAAAAGGGACCACGAGATTATGAAATAGACAAAACCGTCTTCATACACCTCCATCTTTCTTCCACCAGCTTTTGTTTTGTCGACATCTTCTTCACCCTTTATCATACAGAGTTCCTTAACATGAAGCTCACATACATAAATATCTGGCTCCTAAGCTTTTGTCTCCCCACGATAATATACTGACTAAGGAAACGGCAGAGCACAATCTTTTCACAACATCAATCCCACGAAAATGTATTTTATTGATAACCAAACACTCTTTCGCTATTTTTTTTGCTCATTGTCGCTTTTCCACAAAATTTCTTATCTCGACGAGTTTTTTTTACAATTTTGCACAAAAATCACTGGAGAACGTATTCGGACTTTTAGACTATGTGTACATGAAATTTGTACTTTTTCACTCTTCAGATTCCGACGCTGAGAAAATTTTAATTTTTAATAATTTTTAATAGAAAAAAATATAAAAAATATTTTTAAAAATTATAATAAAAAAATATATTTGTACTTTTACTCGAGCATTCATTAACTGTTACTAAATGTATTAATGGTCAAAGAATATCTTTGTGTGAATGATTTATGAATGTGAAATGATTTGTTAATTGTCAAAAAAAACATCCTTTTCGCCATATCCAACTTTACATTCGTTAGCAATTAACAAATCCTGCTATACATATAAATAAATCGTTTTCTCAGTGGATCAATTCGTCTGCTCGGAGGTCAAAGACGAGCCTGAAACAGTAAAACGTTGGTCCGGTTATAACGTGTACTCCATTGTTAATCTTGAGACGTTGTTGGTTTAATATTTACGGTTCATAAAACAGTATAGTAAATTAATGCTTTCTTGAAATTCATAACGTTCCCTGAGCTTTGAATATTCATAAATTTCAATTTATTTACTGGTCATACGGAACATCGCAGCATCCTTAACGCTCAAAGTAAGCCGTAGATCCCGCGTGTACAGCGAAATACGCAGTAAATGGAATTTAACACATAACCTGAAGGAATAAAATTTATATATATGGGAAGGTGTCATGATAATACACCAGTCTCTTTTCATTAGAGCGAAAAGAAGAGAGAGAGAGAGAGAGAGAGAGAGAGAGAGAGAGAGATGGCTGAAGACTGTCCAGTGGTTTATGATCCAAACGTTAATAATTATTCGACATTTATTGGCTTCAGTTATTCCCTAGAAATTGGCGTTTAACAAGAACCAATTTCGGGCATAAATCGTCGACAAATATTGAATTAATTAATTAAATTGATTCGAATTGTCATTCCGCTTGAGTGAGCGAGTCAATATTTATGAATTAATGAATTTGCGTTGAATTAAAGTATCAACAATCGATTAGCAGCGCTGAGTACGAGGTGACCGCATCGGTGACCACCAAAGTCAAGCAGCCTCTGCTCCAACGAACTCGATATTGGAGCGAGTGGTCGCTCAGCCATGCGGCTCTCGTATCAATCACCGAGTGGAAGGCTGCTCCAAAGTTTCTGAAGATGTTGATCAACTGCAATTGAGTGAAAAAATATAACCGCGAGCAAAACGCCCAGGTGTTCCACAGTTCACCTTTTGCCTTCGGGCAGTCTCGTACAGCGAGACGAGAATTAGTGGAGTGAAGCAAAAGTAGCCTGCGTGTGAGATCGTAAAAGCCGGCAAAGCCACATGCAGAGACGATCAACAAAAATGATTTATTCCACGAATGAAATATCGAGCGAAAGGAAGCTTTTTGGAGACATAACTTTTTTATGGAGAGACTGATTGCTATTGACTTTTGGCTCATGTAATGAGGCCGACGAATCGCTCGTGAAAAAAGGTCGCCAAAAATATTGGATGGCAAAAATAGGAGGAAATAAATGTGGAATGAAAGCTCCGAATTATTATATCATTACGGGATCGAATCGTCCGAGATATTTCTGTCGTAACAAGCATGTTAGGGAAATGGTCCATGTTGACGAAACGAGCGATCGAAATGTGGAAGCCACCATCGTAAAAATAGGCCATGATTTTTTTTATTCCCTCGTTTGGTGTTGGGATCGCCCTGTACGTGAATAAACTTTACACCTTGTGTGAACTTCCTTTTCGTTAGTGAATGGAGCCTTTCTTCAGGAAAGTCTGTTCCTTGTTTGTTCTCATGAGACTCGAGAAGGTTAAATAATTTTTCTTCTTCATTTCATGGCCCAAGAAAATTTGTTTTTAAAATCGCCAATTTTTTTTTTTTACTTCGCTTATTTTGCCTTCACTGCCGGACGAAGAAAAAATCAACAGAAAGATTTTCGACCACATGAGGAGCACGGTTTTCCCTCAACTCTGTAAACCGAGCGCTCTCGTTGCGGTCAGTATTCAGATCGCCCGCCGCTCAGCCAGGCGACGGCTTCCTCATCGATCGCTGAGCAACAGGCAATTTTTCTCAGCCCCTACGAGCTCCGCCCAACCGAAAACTCAGCGGAAAAAAAAACGAACGAAAAAACAAACGAAAAGACACGCATTGAATGGGAAACCTGTGCAACACTTTATTTCGCAAATCCCTTTAATAGCCCTGAAGAATAATCATAATAATTAGGTTTATAAAAAAAAAAATACCGACTGGTCAACGCTGGTAACCAGAAATGCGATTCCGTGCTCCGAAAACGCGCCCGATTGGCAAGTAAGTTTGAAAGAACGCGTAGACTGCAATTACGAGTTTGAATTTCGTGATTTTTTTTTTTCGTAAAATAAAAATTGCTCAACTTCGTTGAAAAGGGTTTTCCATTTTAATTCAGATTTTTCATAACAGAGACCATAACGACATAGCGCACTCGGAGCGTCCTAATGAGCTGTAATTTTTGTTTACCCTCCAGTAAAAAGGTTGCGTGCTCTCTATTCCTTCAACACTTTTTCGAGCTCGTCCCAAAATTAAATAACAACGTAAAGTACGAGAATGTAATCCACCGAGAGAGCCAATTTGACGAAGTCAAATCAAAACTAAATCGGGCGGTTCGTCTTGAGAGAATCATTAAGAATTCTAGTCTTTGCATCACAAGAGAAAAATTAATTACGTTAAACACGATCATAAAAGTTTTTCATTCAATTTTGTAGATTGCGTCACCCCGGTCAGGACTGTTTATGCTTTAAAGCTTCGTCGACTTGGTCGAGGCACCTCGAAAAACAATTTCCAATGCAAATTGCGAGCATCGTTTTTTCATTCCTAAAGGAGCAACGCGGCGGTTGTGCATATAGATGTATGAAACATGCTTAATGAAAAAACGAAATTCTACGCCGAAAAATTCAACAGGAAGGCCAACAGTTAATGAAAATATGTATTTTAATCAAACAGTTCAATTTGATCTATAAATTGTTCTTACGAATAAGATTAGATTTCATTCTTAGCTACCACTATGGGTCAGATTGACCCCGAGCAGGCTGGCTCCTCCTTTGCAAGGTTTTTATTGACCATTCCACGACTTGACTATCGGGATTCCTCAGTTCGTGCGAATCCGAAAAAAATATCAATAAAAATAAATGATGAAAAAAAATTTCAATAAAAAAAATTGCAATAAATTTTGAATTATTATTATTTTGGCACCGTTTTAACAAAGTCCTATGACGTTGATTGCAGTGAAGAATTTCTTGCATCAGTGTCAGTGGTTAGGGATAAATGCTTCCGGGTCAAATGGATCCAGTGTGGTAGAGACAGGCTTTTCAGATTATTATCCATCGTAATATCCTTTTTTTTAAATCGTCGGTGGACGATCTCAATTCCAACGATAATTAACCTGTGAAAATTTTCTCTGCTTTACATTATCTTGATTGCTAATGAAATTATCGAAGTTCGATACTGGGAGGCTGGCAGTATTAATTAATACATTGTGTGATGAATTTCTATTGATGGAGGCTCGCAGTTTATCAGGTTCCAGGAATTTCCGATTCACATGTACACGAGTAATTTGGCATGGAGTACCAATAAATGATAACAAAACAGGAGTAACGAGATGTGAAATGGTTGAACCTCGTTGAGCGAAGTTGTAATTAATGTTTGGAGGATGTTCTGGTTTATGTTTTGTACTCGAGTTCCGAAGGTTTCTTGTAATCCAATACAGCCTGAACGCATATTGATGAAAATTGAATTTGTAGGATCAACGTTTCCGGACAGACTTGCTCCTGTGCCTGTTTCCTGTTTTCCTCTCTCGTATCGCGTATCATTTCGCAAATCTCCAATGACCAATGTTAACCATTTATCATCGTCAGATAATGGCTATTAATTAGGAATCTTTGACAGGAAATCGTAATGCTCCAACCTCGTGATGCTTGACATTGCCGGAGACGAAATTGAGCGCAGATTAAATCAATCGAAATTTCACACAATTTAATGATAACCCAGTGCCCTCTCCGATCAATAACTTCTCATTGAATCTGACGAAAAAATCAAATTCATTTCCAGCCAACTATTATTTCTACGCCCACGAGCACGCCCAACTTTTTCTAGATTTTCTTTTCGACCGTACAATCGTGAATAGCGATAAGAGTATCGATCAAAAACTTCATTTTATATCGACAATCTCTTCTTATAAAATTCAGAAGAGGTCCAGCCTCTGGAATTTTTTAAATATTTTTCGCGTGATTTTTTTTCCCACCAAAATCTAATAACTGGGTTGCTATTCCCTTATGAAAAGTTTTGGCTCAGAAGACTATTCTAGATGCCGGACTTAGTGCGGTGTCGAGTTAGCACGGTCGGAGAATTCCTCCAGTGGCAAGTTGCACAGGGCAAATGGTACGGTGTCGAGCTGTCCGGTGTCGAACCAACACTTTTCCTCGAGTCTTGGATTAAATATTCCGTTTGATTGAACAAAATTAACACTCGATCATGTTTTACAGTAAAAAGCTGACTAAACTCTTCTCGATGCATTTCGGGTGTGCACATTTAGTTCATATTTCGTAGCGTGGTATTGTGTTTTTTATTTTTATTTTTTTTTATTCCAATAACGCTCATTTTTCGAGGGTCCCAGGATTTTTTTTCATGCAATGGATCAATATTCCATTGTGGTTCGTGGCTATCGCGCTCTTCTTTTTACAGTTTTGTGTTCTGTCCATATTTCGTTTGCATATGGACACGGAGATTTGCGCGTTCTCCATTCTGCTTGATTAAAAATGAATTGAATTATTCCACGTATTTCCGTGTCCATAATGAGGATACCGCAGATATTTACCAGTTGCAATGAGCGTATAAAAACTTTTCGAGCATCGGAATTGCTCATTGTTTGAAAATGCAGATCGAAGTTCTCCCATTGTTAAGCCACAGATTCCATTAACATCCCCCCCCCCCCCCTCCGCCCATGTTCCACAACAAAAAAAAGAAACTGCACCACGTGCACGATTCACGTTCGCTCGCGATAAAAATCGGTTTCACACGACTCGAGCGAAGTAACTGAAAGAGAAAAAAAGAATTGCTGCAATTTCTTCGAGAAAACTTCACGAGTAGCGAAGTCCCGAAGTGTCGATATACTTGCAGCTGGAAATTTATTCGCCTCGAGATCTGCATTGTAAGCGTGAAAAGACGTTTTTAATTCTACTCTCCGCGAGCAGAAAATTCGTCAAACTTTTTTCTACAAAAATGACGTTTAATTATTCAAAGTTCATATTTTTTTTTTTCGTTATGAAGAAGGCGCCATTCATTTGTCGGATGAGGTAACGATAAAACTGGAGAAGAGCAGTAATGAGTAAAATAATAAAAAGAACTGAAAATCCTTCCCTACACTTTCCTTGATAAGAAATTTTTCATCTACGGTTCACAGAATCCCATTATTAGTAAAAAAATGAAAAAAAAAAAAAAAAAAAACAGATCTAGAAATTTTTTTTATTGGAATGTAATTCTTAATGCCACGAGAATTGAGATATCGAATAATTCAGCGGTAAAGCTGGGTTTTGCAGGGAAAGAAACAAGGTTACTTGGGCGTTGTGAATCGCGTCGTGTCCTTAAAGTTGCAGTGACTGGAGAAGTGAATTCCAGAAGAATTATCGTTGCTGGTGGTGCACCAAAACTCCCACAAAAGCTCTCTCACAGTATTATAGTATATCTCTGTTAAGCCAGAAAGATCCCCGATAGACGGAAAGTACAGAGTTGTGCAAGTGCATTTGGCGTGAAAGTCAAGAAACTATAAGGTGGAAAAGTCTTTTCATAGATTTCGTAAGATTGCTCTGAATTACACGTTACCTCCAAGTGGAGATATCTTTCGGTGATATTTTTCTTTTGCTTGATCATTCAATTCATTTGTGTCAATTCAATCGAGTGTTTCCGGTGCATCAAGTTGTTTTATTTTTTTTATTTTTTTTTACGTGGCTCGTGCGACCAAAATTAGGGAATGAAAATAGAGAAAACTTTTAAAAGAACTCTGAAGATGACTAATTACTAGAAGCACATACGGTCCATGCCAGAGGTTGAAATATCACGATGGCATATGAAGTCTTTCTGCTGCCAATTCAGAGGAGTATCAACATTACGACCGAAACTTTATCACCCATTAGTCAAAATTCAACGAGCCGAGAATTAATTTTTCGCAGACTCCTACGTGTGCAAGGAAAGCAAGTCGTTTTATGTTATACATGGAAAATTATATGGCACGAATTACCAGTTTTCCTTTGACTTCTGAGTCCAAGGCGTCCCGATTAAGTCTCTAAAAAGTAACCGAATGGGACGTAATTTGCTTAGGGAAAAAACACGTTTTTGTGGCAATTCTGTGTGGTCTGATGTGACTCGTGCGTTCCCCTAATTATTCACGGTAATTATAGATTTTTTTTTTTAATTCTCGTATGACAATTGGATGGAAAAAAAATCGTCGATGAAAATTGACAGATTTCACCAGCTCTCTGATCTACAGCTCGTGAAATAAACTCCAAAGTCCTCGTAATTGAAAACGTCGCTTTACCTGCCCATTGTTCTCTCCCCTACTGAATACTCGTCCCTCTGCTGTTCCCTCGACATTTATATTCACTGGATACATCGAAATATTTATTTCCACCAAAAGACAAAATGAAAATTTCTTCAGGGATATACCCAGGGTGTATATAAGATGAGCATGTACATTATGCCAACTCGAGAGAGTGAGGAATCCAAGAAGAAAGTTGAGTTTGTCGAAAGTATTTTGCGACGGCACGTGAGCTAAAAGTGAAGATTCTGTTCATTCTTGAGGCTTGAAGGAAAATGACAAGGATTTGGCGTTACCACGATGTTCTGTTATACCGCTACTCTCTCCTCCCATGTGTCACCTTTATAGAGTTGAATAATATCTTCATTTCGTGCCGATTCATCATTGAGACTGCCGTCTGCATAAATATGTATATCTTTCATTTTGCATAATGCGAATAAACGAGGCGGAGTCATTTAGACTGAAATACTGCGAATTATCCACGATGCTTTAAATTTTTAATTCATGTATAAGAGGAACATTTCAAACATTACAAAAAAATTTACCTACACTGAGAGAACTATTTGTTTATATGTACCAGGATTTGTTGACTGCTAACAAATGTAAAGTTGGATACAGCGAAATAAATGTTTTTCGACAGTTAATTAATCATTTATTCGAGCCTCTCGCGATCGTCTGGAAGAAACATTTTTTAATAGTCAATAAATGAATCATTTGATACAACGTAACCTTTTTCGATAGCAAATGAACTTGATAACCATGAACATCTACTGAGTTAAGGGAAATAAGAGCGATCGAACAAATCATAATCTTCAAGGAAATTCTATGCCTACGAAATTTGATCGTGACATCGAAGATATTTTTTGACCATTAACAAATTTTTTAACAGATCATGAATTTTTAAGTAAAAGTATCAAATATATTTCTTCATTATAAATAAACTGTTTTCTCAGTGTACGTGTTTCATATCCATAAAAATAATGAGAATTCGTTATTATTCAAATGTACGTAAACGTGGATAGAGAGAATATGAAAATTCGTGTACTTGTGAGCCCGGAATTAAAGCTTAACCAAGACTTAGGGGTCATGGTAAGAAATAAAATTTTAATGCAACTTGCATTATGCAAGAAGTATACTGCGCCCGAGGGCATCCTTGCATATAACACAACAGGCTGGTCTAACACACTTGTTCGTTGAAATATGGAACCTGCAAAGCTATTGGAAATTGTTCCTCGTAGGAATGCCAGCTGACCTCTTTGTTTTCTTCGTCTATAAAAAAAAAAAAAAAAACTCCGAAGTCTCGGAATTCGCTTGTGGATGCTTCTGAGGCTGGAAAAAGTGAAGCCTTCAAATCTTAAATAGTAATAATGACGAAAGGAAGCCCTAAAATTCATTGCACGAGAAAAAATCTTAGAACTTTGAATGTCATTTTCTCCAAAAGCTTTCGCACACTCTCTGTTAAAAATTCGTCCAATAAAATCGAAACTTTGATGAAAAAATAAAAATCTTATTAAACACTCACGAAGCGTAAACTCCCTTACCAATAGAGTACGGCTTCCATGGGTTGGTGTGCGCGTGGGTATGGTACATGGCTCGTGTATTATGAAAAGTGAGTCCGGACATGTAGAGGAAATGAGGGTGAGCTCGGGATAACCATCATCTCGAGCCACGATGAAAGAAAAATATTTCATAACCTGTCACAACAATGACATCCATCCAGAAGCTAGGCATTCTTCCATTGTTCCACCAGATGTGATGGATCCCGAGGGCAAGACTGCCCTTACTATTTTCCCTCGGTGAAACTCATACAAGAGAATCAACTGAGAATTACACTATTTTCCATTCGCTCTTTCTTAATGAATAGAAAAATTCATTAGAAACAAAAACCATTCATTCTTTCTCATTTGACATCGATTCTGATTCGCTACATACGACAATATGATAGGAATTTCATAAAATTTGGCATCAAATACGATGACACCATTTTTTTTCTATTTTTCGTCTGCATAGTTGTCGAATAATTTGGGTTTACAATACACAAATAATATACCTATATATATATCCAAATCCTATGCTTTTGCAGGTTTACTCTCGTGTTCGATAATTCGAAAACTATGAAGAAAAAAAATCTTAAAAATTTTGTATATTTATATTCAATACTAAAGAGTATGTCCACGAAATTCCATTTTCTTATGCTTTTCTTATGCTTTCTTATGCTCCAAAATTCGAATTTTCTTATGCTTTTGGTATGGCCACATTGTCGTGTGTGGCCACCCTCCTCAACGCAACCCAAAATAATTAAGCTTTCGAATCCCTTTCATAATAATTTTATTCCCACGGAATCGCCACAATTTTTCTTGCACGATGGAAGATTCATCAGTCCTATTTTCGATTGAAATTCATACTGCTTTTAATCCTGGCGTTGCCATTCGGTCATTGTTCGAATGCTCTGCTCCAAAATTCTTAATTTTTCGTGCCAGTAACAAGTGTTGTTTGTCTAGTCACTGGCACGTATACCCCATCACATTTATGTGTTTCAACACAAGACAATAGATTGTGTGGCGGGATGCATAAAACCGACGAAACTATCGAAGCTTGAAATATTCTGGTTGATGAGAAGGTTCATGTTTCCACGTCAGTGGGACACTCCAAACTGACGTTTCAGTCGGCGAATAAATCGGGAACAAATAGATCGATATCTTGGCAAAAAATATTTTCCCTTTTATGTTTTTTCTTTTATTGTTGAGAAGCGTCTCGCGAACGACAAATAATGGCGAGGATTTCCATGAGGACCTGACGAATGGCTGGCAGAAGGAAAATAAAAGTTTTCACTTTGTTTCGATGAGACGAAAAAATAATATTCACCCCCCAGAATTGTTACTGTTTATATCTCGCGGGATTGACGATCAGAATCGTACGAAATGGCAGAGAAAAATAACAATATAAAAAAAAAACAACAAGCCCTCTGCGACGTAAATGCGAACCAGTTTTTTTTTTTTTTTTTTTCGTCTCTTACTGTTATAGTGAAAAGAAGGCAATGTTTTCGAGACGCCAGTGACGTGTTAACTTCTGAACGAGGGCACCCAAAAGTTGTCCGTTGAAATTGAAGCTCCGTACTTTTATCGATAATAAAAATACACTCGCGCGACAAAGCCCGAGACGTACATACAAGAATAATGTACAAGCGTTGCTGAAGCTGTAATGCATTGTCTGTATTTGGCTGCGGTACATGTTTACGTATGAGATAAAACGTGACAAAGGTTTGCCGGTGGGAAACGAAGCGAAGCTCCTCCACATTGACATACGTTTTGCCGTGTTTCTCGGTGCCCATGATAAACACCCAAACGCCAAAGTGAAGAGAAAACAAACCCAAGCACTAGGGAGAAATTGGCTCTTGACCCTAGCCACGTCCTTGTAACCGGCTAAAGTAATGACAAACGGTGGAGAAAAAAAAACTTGTTGGAAGTAGAAAACAACGCTCGTGTGACGCTGGAAAAAAAACTCGTATATTAGATGTAATGAAAAAGGAAAGAAAAAAAGAGAACGCCTGTACGAAATATCAAACGTTGCGACTCTGAATTAATGGCCAAGGAGTTAAAATATTGTCAAAACGTGGGGCTGACATTGGCCAATCGGGAAGGCTCACAGTTTTCTCCTGCAAAAATTGGAACACGATTTTCGTACTATTGTCACTGGCTCGCTCCCCGCCATATAAATTTATGTCTGTATCCGATACAATTCTTCAATGCGTCATACGCCAAAATTTACCAAACTCACCCAAACCACCGAGCCATTTATCATCCGCTTGAATTATTGCAAGATCAAATGGGTTACGGCGATCCCCACAAAATCAGAATGTGAAAGATGGCGTCACTGGAGGCAAGCCTAGACACCAAATCATTAAGTATATAAAGCAAACTGCTGGCATGACGATCAGAGTCAATTTACGATTTGACAGTACAAATTATCGAGTCAACGTTTATTTTTTTAATTAGATCTCGACCGGGAGGTTCATTTCGGAGATTTTTCGTTTCGATTAGAAAAAAAAACCACGTCAATCCAACGATGAGCTTTTCGAAACGATGAAAGTTCGAAAAATGCTCTCGTTTCATGAAAATTTGATTTTTTTTTTTTTATAACCTCGTAATAGCGAGGCCGGGGCGTTTATTTAATAAAAACATCCAGACACGCTCGAAACCGGAAATTCGCGAGTTTGAAACGACGCAGTATATTATTCCGGTGTTAGAGAACGAAAAAGCTGACATTTTTAATGAAAAGCTCTCAGGCTGCTGGCAGCGTGCCATCAGAGTACTTTATGACGTGTGCTATCACCGGACATCGTTGGAGCCATCCTACTGAATCGTAAACATGCTTTTTTTTTCTTTCACCTTTCTCTATACACCGAGCAAACCCATTTGCAACTTTTATCCTATTATTAATCTTTACCTACATTTGTTTCCAATCCTATCAGCTTCAATAGCTCTTGACGAATGAACAAAGACACCAAAATCGGGACACAATGTCGTGAAAAGTGACTCTATAAATTCTTGCGAATAAACGCCCCACCAGAAAATGGAAAAGGCCTTCGAATACCTACAGATTCTTTATTCATTCGCTTCATGCATATTCGTATCATTTTATCGCATGCAGCACGTACAAATAAAACAGCGATAAGTATGTTTCCATTTTTTACAATGACACGTTCTTGATTCGATATATAAGGCAAATAAATAAAAACCACTAAAAATTCGTACCAAAACGAAAGAAAAAAAAATAAACTGCGAAAATTCGTAAATCGTTTCTGCAAATGATCGAATTCAAAATTTAAAAAAAATGGACGATGTTAAAAAAATTGCTGGAATTTGAATGAAATATAAAACTGTAATCGCGATAGAAAAATTGGCCTTTTTTTATTAAATTGTATAAAATATTGATTTCCGCCTTTCCAGGAGGGAGAAGTGACGAGAAAATCTTGAAAGTTCACAGTTTCTTGACAGACGACTATTTTAGGCTATATCGTACTTTAACGGCTCTGTATGAATCACATATGATAAGTCTTTTGGCTTTGGAGCACTATGAAGTTTTTGGTAGCAGAGAGAGAATGATAATTCTGACTGCAGGAGGAGATTTAATGTAAAGCATTAATAATCATTACGACTGTTTTGCTGGAGTCTCTTTAACTCAACGAATAGCGCATGTTTTTTCGTCGTTTTATTTCTCAGTATATCGTAATTTTGCTAGACAAGTTGGCTAGGGATGCCAGCAGGTCATAGCGTTAAATTACTGGGTCATTCTATGAATGGAAAAATATGGGGCTTCGGTTTGCAAGCAGTCGGATTAAAGCTTATGCAGATTTGAGCTGACGCTTTGCCACGTCCATGAATACGCCTTGATTAAGATCGGAATGAAGCTTAATAAATTTCGCATCGAACCTTTCTTCACGATCCCAACTGAAAAAACCTCTCGTGACGTTAAACTAAACGAAATAAAAAGGAAATTAGATGAGAAAATTTCTCATTTATCTTCGAGTCGGTTTACCCAAGAAAATATAAATGAGAGGCGGAGCAAAAATGCGAAGAAAAGAGTTGGATTATCCTGTCATCCAATTACGTTGATGCCCTTTATTGACGAAGGCGCTGAAACGAGAATCATCTCATTGCAATTTGAAACAAGAAAAAAAATCATTAACAACAGCAGTTTCTCCCTTATTTAGTACGTCAAACGACTTCGATGAATGATTAGTTTTTCAGGAGGTTCGCTACATACGACAATATGATAAGAATTTAATCAAATTTGGTGGTAACATTTTTTGGCACCAAATACGATGACACGATTTTTTTCTATTCAACTAAGCTCATGAAAATTCATCAAATTTTAATCATTTCAAATTTTTCCATGTTTTTAACATGGCAACATTGTTGTGCGTAGCTACCCTCCTTAATTACACACCGAATAAAAAGTTTCCTCATGCAAAACGAACAAGCAATTGCGACAGGGAAATACGTAGTACAAAGTGGAATTTCGTCGGCGTTGTTATAAATAGAAGTAAAAATGAAAAGTCCGAGTCTTAATGCGAAAGCATGAAAATATCTTTGTACATAATCTGATGATAGATGCAGCGAAGGGTGAAAAAGTTAGAACGCCCTCAGGATGTTGGTAAAAGTTGTGACGGTTGGAAAAAGTGTTGGAACTCAAATAAAGGCTTTACTCCGAAGCTTTCACCAAATGTGTCTCGTAAAAAGAAAAAAATGTTGAACAAGTGTCATCTCTTATAAAGATGAGCGATTGCAGAGACTGCCAACTTGTATGGAGACTTCAAGGCCACGATGTATTACGCATACGTAGCTCAGGGACAAAAGGAACTGTGTATCGTGTACACACACGAATACACTAGCCTCTGGAACAGTCTGTGGTTGTTGAGCAAGGATTTCCAACTGTTAAGGGGAGTGTCCCGAATGTTGGATCAAAGTAATCCCCATCAATTCATGACCGCAATGCTGCTGCTCTTCGCCTAAAGGAGTTCCCCTTTCCTTGCTATCATCTCCACGCTGCTCACTCAACGCTTTACCATAATGTTCTACCTTACCGAACAGTGGTTCATCGA
The DNA here is from genome assembly GCA_030522525.1 of Campopleginae sp. 14b. Lineage (NCBI taxonomy): Eukaryota > Metazoa > Arthropoda > Insecta > Hymenoptera > Ichneumonidae > Campopleginae sp. 14b. The sequence continues at coordinate 31,343 of JAPYYS010000587.1, read as the reverse complement.
CAGAGAAGCTTCCATACATACTCTCCGGAGCACTTACTTCCCAGTCTGCTAGTAACGCTTGAGTTCTTGCAGGTCAATCTCCAAAGAGTCAATACAGCACTCTGTGTACAAGGTATTCCAAAACCTATACCAACAACTTACCAAAACTAGCAAGATGATCCCTAACTTTCTTGGCCCAAAATCTTGATCCATTTGGCTCGACATCACACGCTGTTGCTCATCAGTTATCAATTTGAGCATGTCGTCTGATAAAAATGCAAGACATCGTTTTCCTAATTGACTGAGAGCATCGACCAACTTCTGAGCAAAAAGAAAAAGCCTCAAAGTATGTTTCTCCGAAAAGTTCATCTCGTTGATCCTCGAGAATGTTTCTCGTAACTTCAGCAACATTCCTTAAATAGAAAAGACAAGAACGATCGTGTGTACCGAAGGAAACACTAGAATCGTGACTGAGATCCATTGGCCGAGAGCGTTCGCCACACGACGGACAAGAAACCAGTTGATAAAACGATCAGATCGTTCAAACATCCCAAGAACAATCAACATTTTCCTTTTTACATTTCTTTCTTTTTCTCGTTCCGGCACTAACAACTTATCCTCATTTCTTCCCATTCCGTTTATCCAACAGCATTTTTCGTCCTTAACCTTTTACTACCAAAGCCCGATATACACATCGCCACCGATTCTCAGGGATCGGCCCCAGAGGAAAATAAGAGTTGGGATTATGGAGGCTCCTCGAAATGAGGTGCTAATGCGAGCTTTTGCTTATACTATACCACGAATCTACGTTTTTATCTCACTAATAGATTACAGTTTGACCTCAGCCTTCCTACCTCCATTCAGACTTTCACAAAATATTATCCTTTCCATTGTGTCAGTAACAGACAACAAAAAAAATGTCCACCTTGACAGCACACTCAATCTTCTGAATTCCTTCTAATTAGTCTCGAGCTCGCCTTCGACACTATTTTTTTTTAATACGTTCACTTTTTCCTGTTGGTCCTTGATCGATATTTTTTAGTCAAGTTTGCAATCTCGTTTCTGGACTGGAAAATTTCGTCCCTGAGACAATTTTTAAAAACTCGAATTGACGACCCAAAAAAAATTCGATCCAATAATGGAATAAAATATTTAACGACAAGAAAAAATTGGACATTTTGGACCGAAAAATCAGCTGGAAATTGAATTATTTATCAGAAAACGTTTCGGGAGAAAAAATAATTTCGTAAGGTACTGAAAAGATTTGCAACGAGGTTTGTGAATGTGACTGTAATACTTTTGACTTTTAGCAGGCAGAAGAACGAAGTTCTATTCCCTTCGATTCGACTTTGTCACGTATACTTCGTACATCTGATACGACCAACGTATTCCCTGCTGAAACAAAACTCTGTGGCTATGGACATTTTCACAATAAAGTGTCGGTGTCTCGTCAGTTAAAAGGAACGACTCCACTCAATCAAAATAGAGTCATGCTTTTAGGGGTTTATAAATCACTGGCTAACAAGGCTTGACAGTGAATTTTATTACTGTTCGATGTATCGACATTGCTGCTTGTCGCATTTTTGCCAACCAGACTATTCGCTCCTATACGATTTTTAAATTTCACGTCAAACATCTATATTCCCGAGTATTTTTACACTGAGAAAACGATTTATTTATATGTACCAGGATTTGTTAACTGCTAACAAATGTAAAGTTGGATACGGCGAAATGAATGTTTTTCAACAGTTAATCAATCATTTATTTGAGCCTCTCGCGATTGTCTGAAATGAACATTTATTAATAGTTAATAAATGAATCATTCAATAAAACGTAACCTTTGTTGATAGCAAATGAATTTGATGACTATAAACACCTACTGACTTGAGGGAAATGAAAGCGATCGAAAAAATCTTTAAGGAAATGCTGTGCCAATGAAATTAGATCGTGATAACAAAGATATTTTTAGACAATTAATAAATTTAGTAACGGTTAATGAATGTTTGAGTAAAAGAACCAACTAAATATATTTTTTCACCATAAGTAAACTGTTTTCTCAGTGTAAAATCACACCAATATGCAGATAATTGTATCAATTAATAATTTCAACAAATAATTAATCTTTCCTTGAAAAATATTCAAAAAAATTACGATTTCTGGGTTGAAAAAAAGATTGGATGAAATTTGTGTTGTCAGGAATCAGCGATGATCATCGTATCGCCAGGGTGATGCAACTACACTTCAGTTGGACGGTCCTCGCGACCATCATATGGACAATTCTGCTCGACAGTTCAGCTAAAGGAACAATATCAAAGGAAAAGAAGCTGTTGGGGTTGGAGAAAAATTGTATTGGGGTGGAAGGGTCGCAGATCGATACGAGCTGGAAACTTGAAAAGACAATAAAAACGATTCAATACGTGGGACCAAATGTCGAAACAAAATCACCGAGTGATATCACGAAAAGAAGAATCATTCCGGAAAACGATATGGCTGGAAAGATGGTTGGAAATGCGGTTGAGAAACATTACGTACGAGGACAGTCGTTCAGCCAAGATACTCCAATTTCAAGTAAGCACGGCAGGAATAACGGGGATCCTGGGAAGAACCGAGGCAAGGATAACGATGGCGTCAGTATCTTCCAGCATCGTTCCAAAGCGTCTTTGAAACGAAATATCCTCATGATGCATTATGCTGATGGAGGGCTAAGATCCTTAAACAAGCATCAATTAAACGTTCCAAGGGAATTTAGCACCGAACGCGTTAAGCCGGATCGAGCATCAACGAGAACGTCCCAATACGAGCAAAAGGAAGAAGCTGTGAATGCCATCAAAACTTTAGCTACGTCTGTTCCTCTAATTGACGGATCAAACACATCAGACGTAAACTATCAAAGCTCCGAATCGAGGGCACAACCTCGGATATTGAAATACGACAACCCCGAACATTTGACAGCTCCAAAGTGGAATGGTTCAATGGAGAAAATCGGATTTGTTCGTTATTCATCGTTTAACGACACTTCGAGCACAAACGATCAACCGCTCGACAAAGAGTTTCCCGAAACTCGAACAAACGGTAAACACGAAACCGTTTCATCACCGGAAATACAAGATCCGTTACCGTTTCTCCGAACCAACAACACCATCGAGAATATCGGAAAGAAAACGGGGAATGAAAAAGTATTTTCAAGAAAAGTTCAATATTTGCTGGGCAATGGATCGTTTGTGCGGCAACAGCAACCCGATAGAAATGTCCTGGGACCAACACAAGGAAACCTCTTTATCAATGGGCCACTGGAGTCAAATAAGATTTTGGAATACGAGACCAAGGAAAAACCGGAATCGTTTGGACGTCAACGAGATCGAGACGTTTCGAAAGAGCTCAGAGACGTTGAAACAGCCGCTGGGGAGGTGGAAATATTGGCGAAGAGACAACTCAACGTTCAGGCAAATCAGAGAGATCCCGCTATTTTTACTGTTCCCCTGAGCCCTGCAAATTTGTTGGACCGAGAGGCTAATCGAGTGCCCGAAGCCTCGAGCTTGAATGATGCAAGTTCGGGCTTAACAGTGTCCGGTAAAGTGGAGGTTAAGTCGAAAGGATTGTCCGGACAAGTTGGAGGCTCATCTACGCATGTTCGTCAGTCGAAAACGGATTCTTCAATGGAAACTACAAACTACCAGGGCTGTAAACACGTCGCAAAGCTTTCATTTGGTTGGCGCTCGCTTCCGAAGGATTTCACTGATCGCCGGCATTTAGACGAGCCTGATCTTTCCTCCCCTGGGAAGGGAGAATCCCACTCACAACCAGAGTTCAGACAGGGGTTGGAAAAAATTAATTACCTCCAGGATGGAAAAGTCGAGATCGAATCGGTCTCCGTGTCGTCGTTGAATAGTAAAGACAGCAAGAGAAAGAAAGACAATGCTGGCTTAATTGAGGTCAATAAAAATGGCAGGAAAGATTTCGAAGGACTCGGGATGAATGAGAGAAAAAATATGGTGACCATTGGCTCGGGGATGAGCCGCGTTAACGATAATAACAAGATATCTAGGTGGAAGCAGAAATCCGACGATAATCCGTCTAGTCAGGATATCAAACTGAAAGTCCATGGAAAAGTCGTTAAGACGAAGTTGACGAGTTCGCTAAGAGATCGAAGAGCTCATAAAACTTTTATCGGCCAAAACTCCGCTGGTGATACGAACTTAGGATCTTATCAGACGCCAGAGGGGAAAGTGCAACTGCAAGAACCGAAGGAATATAGGGAAAAACTCATTTTCGATACGACACCTATCGAGTTAAATGGATTTCTTGGTTGGCAGCATGTAGCGTATTCGGTCCAAAGAACTCTTGCAAATTCTGAAACGTTCTCGTCCTTGTGGCCTGAGGTAGAACCAGAGAACACCCTATCGGACTTCAATGTGAGAGCGAATGTTGTGGGTACAAGAAAAATGCAGCTTTCTCGTGAAGACACTCAAGATTCGAGGGAAATAAAAATTTCCAAGGAGCATAGTGCTCCCAAGGAAATTTTTCTTTTTCCAGAAGTCTCAAAGGCAGAACCGCCATCGAAGCAATTTTCACAAGCATCTTCAACAGAAAGTAACACCTCGGGCTACAGCCAAGAGAATCGAGAAAATTCTATCCAGCAAATTTTTCAACCCGTTCCTACTGATACATCTGTGTTGATGGGTTTCCCGCGCGTGCAAATGTACCCACGAACTTCTGCATTGGACAGAAACGATCATCCCGTTCACGAGGGCGATCGAAAGATCACGGAACGTCTCGAATCCAAAGTAACGCTGGACAGAGAAAAATTTCATCCAACACCCGAGAAAGATCGTCCAACAAAGATTACATTGAGTTTGCTTGACAAATCCGATGGCGAGGTGGCTCCTCTCGACCCAGGGGGCGTCAGAATCCAATGGACTATCGCTGGACCAGTTACCTCTGCAGTTGGAAATTCTAAAGCATCGACGACTATCCGTAAAATGGCAAGTGCTCAATTTGACAATAAATTTAACAATAAAACGATGCAAACTCGTGAGCATTCACGAGGGACAGAAATAGTCAACAAACAAGATAATTACATTGGTGAAGTTCAAAACAACGATAAGATTTCAATGATAAATCGTTCGGAGCTCCGCGATCGAATCGAGTCGGATGGAGACGATTCCCTCGAGAAGCGAAGGAAAGAAAGAACCCACAGTACCCATCGAATCGACAAGGTCGTTGACTGTGACCCGTGCAAAGCCACAGACGACGTTAATACAAAAGAAAATGCTCCATCACGAACATTCCGTTTGGCCCATTACAAAAAACGAAGTAATAAAAAAGTAGCGCGATCTGTCACAGAAACGAGCGTGCCGAATAGCCTGTTGCCTCCAGACATAACGAGGGGAAATGGTGTTTCACTTGATCCTGCTGTAACCGATAGCCCCGGCAACTCGTTAGGAGCTACTTCGAGTAAACTTGAAACGTTTGCCCGGCCGGAGGAACAGGCGGACGGAAGAGTGCGATGGACAAATGTTGAAAAATTGGTACGTGGTCAAAAAAAAATGTTGGACGAGCCAACTACGAATGATTTTCATTTGTCGAGAAACTCAAACATTGAAAAATCCAGAGATGCTGACGACAAGAAGTCAGTAGACAAGTACGAAAAATTTCAAATCAGACCCTTGAGATCTAACGAAGCACTGCGAAAGGATAGGAGGAAAGAGTTCTCCGATAATAGCGACGACGTCTCAAGGGATGATCCAAATTTGAGGCCATTTTCTCGTTCCCCGAAAGGTAAGCAGTCTGGGGATGTTAACTCTGTGAAAATCTTGGTTGACGAAGAAACCACGAAGACAGCTGCGATGAATTCAATGAAGATTGATAGTTCCATCAGTTTGATCGATCAGACGTCTCATCGCGTTGACTTCCCAGGGAAAAAGGAATACATTGGTAATGTGGGAGCGCGCATTTCGCTTGGAGGAAATGGCGAAGCGATTGGAGAAGCGTACGATGGAAAGGTGGAAGGGAAACAAATGGGATCCGGATTTACGAAAGACTCGGTTGCTCCTACGAAAACAACGATGAGTCACTCTCCGGATTATAAAATGCGGCAAAAAGACGAAATCAATAATGCAGCACAGTCGAGCTCCGTTGATGACGATGTTCGGGAAGGAGCAAAGATAACAAATAAGATTCTGATCATCCCAGTCGCTGATCTGACCATGTCGAACTTTTCCAGCTCCCAGAGCTCCGATCCCACTTACTCAAATTTGACATCGGTCTCATCGGATCCCAATGATTCTCCAGTGACCAATTCATCTCGAAACCTCGAGGCTGGCCTAGACCAACAAGAAAAATCACAATCACAACAGGCTCAGCTTCGTCCAAATAATAACATGGAAAAATCAATTGACGCTCGAATTGTCAATCAAACAATCTACGATAACTCGACGCGCGTGACTAACACATTAAATCAATGGCCTGTAAAGCATAGTGCAGTGGTTGAAGGTGATTTAGTACTAGGTGGTTTGATGATGGTACATGAGCGAGAGGACTCGGTTACGTGCGGCCCAGTAATGCCTCAAGGAGGTGTACAAGCCCTCGAAGCTATGCTTTACACTCTCGACTGGTTAAACAAACGTGATCTTGTGCCTGGTGTTAAAATCGGTGCACACATACTCGACGATTGTGACAAGGATACATATGGCCTAGAGATGGCAGTTGATTTCATCAAAGGTCAGTAAACATCGTCCATCAGAATCAATTACCGTCTGTCAATTCTGATTTTCTAGATCTATCGTTTTTCTTGTTGTTCTGTATCGTAGTTAACCTTTTTTTATTCACCTGTTCATCAAGTTGTAGCGGATTCTTCCCATTGCTTCGAGTCAGCCTCGTCGCCTTCAAGTGTCCAGTTAATTTCAACGAGCTTCACTAATTCATGTTTCATTTTTTCTAACATCAAATACGATGACACAATTTTTTTTCTATTTTTCCTCTACACAGTTGTCGAATAATTTGAGTTTGCAATATGCAAAATATATACCTATATATATCTGAATCCTATGATTATGTATGTTGACTCTAGTGCCCAATAACTCGAAAACTATGTAGAAGAAAAATCTTTAAAAAATGTGTACATTCATATTTAATACTAAAGAGTATTGTCACTAAATTTCATCGAATTCCAATAATTTTTCAATTTTCCTATGCTTTTACCATGGGAACTTTGTTGTGTGTAGTGCATCCTCCAGAGTCTTTGGGATTTTTGTTTTCAGCTTCAACGATTGAAGCAGAAATTGTTTTTTTTTTTTTTTTTATGTCAATAAGTTATGGTGCCGAAGGCAATCGTTTGTAAATTAATTTTTTACTAGACGGTTAAGGGGTTACAATTTAAATAACAGGGAGGAAAAAATCGAGTTGGGGGATACAGCGAGTATCTCAATCTTTCGATAGAGCTGTTTCAAACATTCCGCATTTCATAGCGAATGTATACGGCCAAGTGTCTCTCCGGGCGATTCTCCATCCCATTTCCACAACGGCGGATAGCAGGGTGGAATTTAATCAAGACATCGAGTTCCGTTAAGCTTTGTGTATCGTGTTACATCACGAAATACGTTTTCTAACTTTTAGTCCAATTTTATTCAGCGAGAGCCTGAAGCATTGAAATAACTCAATCGTAAGACACTGGAGAATCCTTCCTTCCTAGCAGCTCGGCGTGTCCAGTCCAGCTCTTAAAAGTCGAATCCCGATAACTGAAAATGCGACTCCAAGCGTTTGCTCTCTTCTCTTGATGCGAAACCCTTCACTCGAAACCTTGTTACTTGAATTTCTCTCAACAATCCCCTCGAACTTTGACTTGTAAAGCTTCTGCTGGAACTTGCATTGCTAATTGATGAGCATTGCAGGTATAATGAAAAGTTGTAGTGATTAAAACTGAGGAATCATCATCGGAAATTGACACGAAAGGCTTTTTTGACAGGATCTTAAAAAGTGATGCCTCGCTAGACGTCAAAGTTGACTTCGCATCGTTTGTTGGCAAAACACGTGGGTAATGTTCGAATATTTTCGTTCCGCAATTATTGAAACATGTATGTTCTATTTTTGCATTCTCGACGAATGAAAAAGTGATGATTAGATATTTTCTAGGTACTCTGACAATTTTCTATGGCAATAAGTTTGGTGCAGGAAATCTTTCATGATTATTCTTCCCGTGCTGAATCAATTTCCAGTATCGTTTACTTTCCCGATGTGCTCAGTACAGAGACCTTGTCGATGACTATTTTCCAAAGAGCTTTCCTAGGCGAATTACCAACGGTCGGTAAGTAGGCTAGTGGAGGTTGAAACATTTTTGGAAAGTGTACCGATAACCGTGCGCGATCCACAGTCGGTTTTTTTTCGCAGCATCCGAAGCCCGGATTGATAAGACCGACTGCTGCAGTTTAATGAAATTTACGGGCAAGTGACCACCGCGAAACGGTAACGCTCTGTATTACTCAGACTTGGGTGATTAGTAATTTTCGAATAAAGGTTCATCCTCTTTCCATACAAATTAACATCCGGGACGTTGAAATATGCCCCGAATTTTTTTTTTTTTTTCTGGAAAAGCTCGAAAATCCATGCGCAACTTCATTGGATGAAATTGAATCGATATACTCATCGAATCTCGTCAAAACCTAATCAATTTTGAACCAGTCGTTTTCTACTGAAACCCTATACGCACAAGACTGTCCATTGTGAGGTTTTTGTTGCGTGAAATCAGTCTCAGCGAACCCTCATTCAAGGGATAGTAACGAAAGAAATCTACCGGATGCGTATAAAGACGTCTGATGCCTTCACGTTTTTTTTCTACAATCCAATATATTTCGAATGAGTGAGAGAGCAAAAAGAGGGCTGGCACCATGTCCCTGCAATCTTATGCACCATAAATTTGAATCTGAATTGTTCTGCCTCATTTTTGGAGCTAGACACAAAAATAAAATGAAATTTTTTCGACGTAATTTCACTGGGCACGATTTTTTCTAGTGTTTTGTTCTTACAGTTTGGATTGCATTTGAAACCTCGATCCACAGTGCATACAGTCTGGGGTTTTAACTATAGGAATGAATAATTCATGCTTGCACTTAAATATTGTACAAAAGATAAGTGCTGCTTTCTTAATGATTATATGAGCTTTTGTGTACAGGGTTTACATGCATAATGGGTGACATCTAAACTAACCCACTTTACTATAAATCCAGGCATGCAGAACTATTATTTTTTACCGTGTGCTTTAAGAAAAGAGAAAAGCGTGCAGGAAAATGCAACTTCTATGTTCGACGAAACGTCGATAACATCGTCAAATCATCATCCACCCTTCATCCGTTGAAACTTTAACCTCATATTTGTATTGCACATTAACCCTACTTTTTCTTTAAGATCACCGATATGTCCGTCTCCTATCGTATACACGCGATCCTGGCATCGAAATTAATCAATAATAAATGCAGTTAAGTTAATGAATAAATATAAATATAACATTTATATAATATAATATTTTATTCATTATTTTATTAATTTATCATAATCTGAATATATTATTTTATATTAAATTTATTATACTTTAAATATATTATACATAATTTTTTTATTTAATTATATTTATTATTATTATTATATAATATAAATAAAATTGATAGAAATAATAATTAAATTTGAAAAATAAATAAATATAACTCGAAAAATAGGCAAATTTTTATTTTCAACGTTTCTGAAGTCATTAAATTTATCGACATTTACGTAGTCGAATTATTTTCAAGTGATAAGAATGTTGCACGACTCTCATCCCAATTATTGAGGGATCAGAACATCTCAGATGACAAAACCTCCTCCACGATGTTCGTCGTTTCAACCTTTTGACCGGTTGAGCCGGATTTTCAGGATTTTCTCTAAATCCAAAAATCATAGTCTCTTCGAGAATCTTAATAAGCTTCCAGGAGCTTTGTCGAAAAGGTATTTCAAAAATACGAGCATAGCTGACTCTTTTGGGAGCCCTGGGTATTTCAACTTTCACCTTAAACTACCTCGAAGGTATATCCACAAGAAAACTCAACATGAAACTATTTCAACTTCTGGTATTTGCTCAGATACACGTTCAAAACTCTCGAAATTAAAAAAAGAATTTATTTTCTATATTTTAATCACAAACCGTCCCAGCTTCATGCAAATCCTCGCTCCATGACCTTGGGTTATAAGTTACGTATTGTTAATTAACACTACGTAATTGGGGGACCGAATTAGGTCAAGCACATCAATATTTTTCCATGAAAAAAAAATATTCGGGCTACTCAATTTTTTTACAATAAATAAATGGAAATTTCAACATTTTCAATTCTTGAGACGATTTTCCATTGAATTGAGATTTTCCTCCATTTATGGGCTTCTTCCATCCATCAAGTTTCACTCGCAATAATTTAGTTCTAGGTCTTGGTACTGAGAATAAAGAGAAAATAGAGAAATTCTATTTCCACGGGGAGGCGTCCCTGCGGATAAAATGAAGGCGAACTCCCGGAAGCATCTATTTATGTCAGCGTTGAGTTTGATTGCATCGTACGCTTGTGCATTGAGGACACTGCGTCGTGATGTACTCGTTTCGCGCGGCCTTAAGTAACGAGCGGAAGATGAAAGTCACGATCATCACGAGGAAACAACCATTTTCTAAAACGCGATAAACCTCGACTCCCTGGTCATTAACATCGTCGAGTATTTTCATGCGTGTATAAAAGATGCATTCCTTTATGTACGTTGTCATTGTCACTTGATGGATTTCCCTAATCCTCATCCGTTACTTTTATACCGAGACCATTTATGACACGATATTTTAAGCCATAATACGGAAATCATAATGAAAGTCATTAATGTTTGAGGCGAAAAGTGAACAGAGAAAAAAAAATGCAAAACTATCGTCTTCTCGGAACTAACGATAATTGCTTAACCGTTCCATAATGGAGTAACTTTTTCAGTGAAAAACTGAAGAATGTTCGAAATTACTAGAATTTAGTGAGCATTTGATGCTATTTTCTACTTTTATTGAATTCTTTTTTTTAAATTTTAATTGTTAGATGATTTAATTAAATTTAATATAAATAAAAAATATACATGACACTGAAATAATTAGAAGAATATAATAAAAATTCGAAATACCAAATTAATTAAGTTTAAAAAGAATTAAAAAATAAAAGAATATGAAATTTTATTAAATACTTGAATAGAAAAAAATTGTGTTATCGTATTTGGTGCTAAAGAATATTATCATCAAATTAATTTTTTCATTATATTCGCTTAATTGGCAGTCTCGATAAAATGTTGCTGACGACGTTGATTCTGAAAATGAGAGCAAGTGCCAATCGTTTCGTAATTATCCAATGAATTATCGCAATGGAGATTTTTTGACGATTGCGATGATGACAGCTGAACAGTGTCAGCTTTAACATTGAAGAGTTTCTGTTTGGAGCGACGTGATTATCAGGAGATTTTCGCGGAGGATTTCTTGCAGTAATTTATCAGAGTTCAGGCTTGTGAATGAAAAAAAGGGTAACATTTGTCAACTTTTATCGGAAAGTCCAAACAACGGTCTAATGACAAGTACGCGAAAGAGAGAAAAGGGAGAAGAGAAGGGAGGCAATCGTCAGGCGAAACCCGCAATCTCCGAGTCTCGAACGAACAGCAGCTCGCGGAGGTAATGGTAAAATCGAAGCTCACTCTCTTTATTATGCTTCTGTTGTTGCTAATGCATATGTATATACGAACCTACGAAAAGCCGGAATACTTTATTACGCTTGCGTGTTTTATTTTCATAGGGCATTGTTTTTTCTCCTCTTTTTTTCGTCCAACGCAAACTTTGGTGTACGATTTTTTGACTCATCGAGTTGGATATTACGTTGAGAAAAGAAAACACGTTGCATAAGAAACTAAATCTACATTAAGCATGATCATCGAGATCCAGGACATTAGTCTGAACGATCAATTGGCCCGCGAACGATAATGTTATCGTTGAATATTTTCAATCATTTTTCTCTTCCAGATGAAAAAAAAAAAAGAAAAAAAATCGTATTTTCTGCAATAACCTTTTTGATTCATAAAAAAAATCACGCAACGCGTACGAGGGTTCTAACGAGGTCAAGAGCGAGAGAGGATTTCACGATCCATATGGTCAGGGCGGCTGGGATAACGTTCAAGTGGCTGCAGCGATCGAGTCGGTCGGAATATCCGCTTATGCGTATCATCTGGAAGAGACAGAGCTCAATATCGCCTCAGACGCTCATAGGCTTCAGTAGAACACGTCTTGCTTGGTCAGACTTCGATACCTCGGGAGCTACTCAGCTTTTGTGGCAGTTTGTCGGATAATCATCGAAGCGTTCGTGTCCTGCGCTGCGCAAGCGGCACGAGTGTATCCCCGGAAATTCGAGTTACTATATCCGAGTATTCCGCACTACTAATTATCGTTTGAAACGTCAAGCACGTCTCAATCCAACAGGGAATGCCTAATGAAAATCTTCAGGGATGATCGTCCTAGCGCCAACGTTTCTTTCTCAAACAATTCCAACTAATCACTATTGCGCAATTACCACTAATTATTCTTTTTATTTGAATATTCCTCTTGCCCTGCAGCACATTCTTATTTTTATTCAATTCCCTCGGGAATTTACGTTGCACTCGAATACAAAGTTTATCGAAATTCCAATTCGATCAATGAAATGGGAAAAATGGGATAAAGCAACGGGATTGTTATTTCCGTTTAGTTATAATAAAAAAATATAATTAGTTGACACTTTTAATGAATTGTACGTCATACATCGTGATGCCTCTGTCGTTGTCAAAGAGCATTCTCGCTGAAAGACAATCATTTTCGTATTTTCTTCAATTTTCATGACGTAATTACATTTCATCCTTTTTTATCGAAAAAAATGAAACATTCGACGCTTTGTGGAGCAAACCGACGTCATTACACAAAGGATTTAATAATAAAACGAAACCTTGCGCTCATTCTGCCATGTTTTTGAATCATCGGAGCGAAAGGTCTGGCGCCATGCGATTACTGCGGTGGAGGTTTAACTTTGATCAATTGCACGAACTGCACTCGAACGAGTTCGATGAAATTCATTGAATGCATTGAAATTTTATAAAAATTTTATCATCCTCTATTTTTGTAGAGCTGGGCTTGAATATTTTCATTTGAAATTGATCAAAGGGTTGAGACAAAAAACTGTGGTAACTCCGTCGGGTTATTCGGGAAGGATTGAGAGAGGATGAAGTGCAGCTTTATAAATTGGTCTATAAATTTCACGACGATTGCTTTCTCGCGAGCGAATTCTTTCGTCTGCCGAACTGCTCCTCCCTTCGTCCGATTTGTCCTTCGACAACCGTAACTACTTCCGGTGAACATAGAAATTTGTATTTCTCACGAGAGGTAGAATAATAGAAGAAAAGAATTATGGTTTCTCCGAGGAATTCACAATGAATCGTAGCTTTCGGGCTCTTATTCTTTTGCCATGACGCTACAAGCCACGAAAAACATATAAATTTTATTTGTTTCTTACACATTCAATAAACATAATATCCGTGATCACGTGCTGCCACTTTTCCAATCAGAAAACAGGTCATTTGTGTGTATTTTTTTTTTTTTACCGCAACTTTTATTCCGTCTTCCTTACGACTGCAATATTGAAAGCGATAAATTATTATTCCAACACGATTCAATCAAAATGGAAGAAAAAAAAAAAAAAAAGAAATTTTATGAAATCGTAAAAAAATTGCTGAGATAAAGAAAATTTTTAATTTTTCGCTCCGAGCGACGAAATAGTAATAAAAATAATACGAAAATTGTATCCATCTGTGAAAATATATTCGTGACGAAAAGGTCCTTTTCGAGGGTTTATTCATTCATTTTCGGGACATCATTTAATCTCAGAAACTTTATTACGAATTTTATCGAATCAGGCGAAATGAAATTTAAAAAAAGTTTCAAAACGTTAAACTTTGCTCAGAGTGTGGAAAATTATACCCAAAAATATAAAAAAATTGTTACTATTCTGTCAAAAAATATATTATGACGAAAAAACTGTAACTTCTCTTCAAAAAATATTCGTGACGAAAAGGTCGTTATTTCGAGGGTTGCTGCAATGCTGACTTTCAGCAGAATTAAGGGTATCGCTGTCAGACAAATTAATAAAACTTGGCATGAGAATTACACGATAGAACAACTGCACCAGCACTTATTACACCAAACGGACAAGTTAATTGGAAGTATAATGTATGCAGAGCGCATTTACAAGCTGACGCTGCAGTTAAAGATGCATATGCATGATTCATGAAGTGGAAGCTGTTGAGAGGCTCGAAAGAAAGGAGTTACTTTTTGCTCCTGCACGTTGGCCATCGTAGTAATCGACGGGGTTTCATTCATGGAGTAATCAAATGAAGTATAACGAGCTGGCACCTTCAAAGGAAAGTTCATTTAGAAAACCCTGGCGGTAAAAAAAAAAAAAAAAAAAACCAATAAAAAAAACTGCTCGAATTTTTTTTCTTTTCCAAATGGTCCGTATGGCATTCATATGGGAAAATATATTTTCCCACTTTATACCACGATACACGAGCATCATTTTTTGAGCTGATACTCGTAAAGGCCTCGAGGAAAAGTCTCGTCGTGTTAGGATCGTTCTCAATCGATGCGAAGTGTTTCACACATAAACCAGCTTTTATCTCCTTCTCTATGATGTCGCTAGAGCACGTACGACAATTTACATACAGAAATGTAACACTCGAGTGACCTCTACATATATTTATACATCCTCGCTTTATCCTCCTTGAAGTTGCCTTCGTTAACGCTCTTTTCTCGATTTCTAATTAGTATGCAGACCCTGACAACCATCCGGGCGTATCACCTACTCATATTTTCCATCGAGAATGTATACTTATCGTTAAAACTCATGGGCCATCGCGAATTCTCAATTATTCTTCACTCTCGGGTACTGTTTTTAGCAGAACTCGACTTTTACTCTTTCATGGCTCGAACAATATGCACGAGTCTGTTTCAACTTTCGAAACGAGAGTCCCGAGTATTTTTGTACGCAAATTTAAAAAAAAAAAAAAAAAAAAAAAGAAAAAAATTTCGTTTCCGTTCGCTTCCGGTTCATTAATTTCTATGGATATAGAAATTGAGCTGTAAATTATCACTCACTGATCAAATTATTACGAGACGTCCCCATCCTCAGCCATCGACTGGTCCAAGCGATCACCCAACCGATTACTGACCTCAGACGTGGCTGCTTCTCTTTGATGGAGCCCGGAATCGATTTCAATGAGATAAACTTCGACTATGCACTCGCGACGCTGTCCCTCGTGGTCTTACGTGTTTTACATTATTATATATGTTTTTTTTTTTTTTAAATGTATACGTAGCGTTGAACACGGTCGGTGGGTTATTGTGAGATTTTATAACTCTCTGAGGTTGTTGGGTGCCGGTAATTTACGAGTTCTCCGGTTCAAGCACGCTATTTAACTTTGTACTCCGGAGAGTATCTCGTTTATTACGCGAGAAAAAGTTCGCTTCATTCATTTCTTTTCCTCCATTTATTCACTCCCTCCATTTTGCTTTCCTCACTACGTAGATATTCCAATCCGTTTGACTCAGTACTGGACTTGGCTTGGTAAGAAAAATGAGTATCATTCCACAGCGACTTTATGAGAAACAAGAAAAAATCAAAATTGGACATTAGCACAGTTACAAGCAAAATCTCACGTCTAAAAAATGTTTCTTATTAGTCCAGCTTTCTCATTTGTCAAAAAAAAAGCACAATGGACCTCGTAATTATGAGATGTCAAAATTCAATTAAGGATGTTGGCTATATACGACAATATGATAAGAATTTAATCAAATTTTCCTGGTAATTTTCTTTAGCATCAAATACGATGACACATTTTTTTTTTCGTCTACATAATTTTCGAATAATTCAAGTTTACAATATGCAAAAGATAAACTTATATATATATCTGGATCCTATGATTATGCATGTAAACTCTAGTGTCCCATAACTCGAAAACTATGGAGGAAAAAAATCTTGAAATTTTTTTATATTAATATTTAATACTAAAGAGTATTCTCACCAAATTTCCTCAAACTCCGATCATTCTGAATCTTTCTATGCTTCTAACACGCCAACATTTTTGTGTGTAGCCGCTCGCCTTAATTCAGTGATTTTTTCCAAAAAATCTTCGTTTAATTTCATTCATTTTTTTTTATGATTTTAACACAAGCTGCACAATAAGCCTTTGGGTGATTCTCCCCAAATAGATGGCTTGTCACTTTTTCTTTAAAAAATTAATATTTGTCCCTTTTTTCATCTTGAGAAGTCGACAGCTCATGGAACTTCACGTTACTATCCGGCACACGCGCGTAAAACGAAGCTCACATAAATTACAATGAAACTTTTGGTCCTTCTACGACTCTCAATAAGGGTCGCGATATTTGAAAAAGCCAGAGATACGAGGTGTGAGCTACAGCCAAAGCTGCTCGAGACATTTCATGCGAATGTGAAGTTTGGTCCCTATCTCTATACATTTCATGCAAATATGGTCCATGAAGATGCTGATTTACGAAAAAAAACGTTTGAGGTTCATTTTTTATAAATATCAAGAATACGAGATTCACATAAATTTTGAAAAAAAAAATTACCGACACGAAAATCTCCGATTTCATGACTTTTCCATTTTTTTCTCATCATTTTTTGGCTCGTGACAATTTTCCGCAAAAATTTCGACGCACTCGGATATTCCATCGCTTTTCTGTCGTTTTTTTTTTCCTTTATTCAGAAAATAGAAACCTGCGAGGCACGTAGAAATTAATTTTATGGGATTAAACATTCTGTCGATGTTTCCAGAGGCTCGGGGACGGATTCAGCTGGAATTTCCTTTGTCCATATACATTTTTCTTGGCTCCTATGGATTGTTGATATTATATATGATTCCACCGGGTGCGCGGTGCGTGAAATCCAAAGGGCCACGGAGACGTTTGATAACAAGGAGTGGGAGACAAGGAGGGGGTTGATTCGTTTGAGAAGCACAGGGTAGTGTTATCCATTGGTAGGAGCGCCTCAGTGACTGCTCTGGCACAGAGCCGCGCGCTACGCGGTAGACCTCGAGTAACGCACGTTCACGCGCTTAAGCCGTGACATCGTAAATTGGCCATTTACTTCCCGTAAGCCCGGTAATTAAGGTGTTACTTCCGTGACAGTTCCACAACGTTTTATCGATTCTCCATCAAACATATTTACGTTTGAGTCGAAAATAACAATTTCTGGTTTATTATGCCTGTTCATTCGTTACGAAATGAATTTCTAGTAAAAACTGTACAAAACCAAAAATTTCTTGCATTTTTCCGAGGCAGGTACAATTTATTTCCGGGCGATTATTTTTTTTCAGAAACTTTAACGGGAAACAATAGAAGAAAAAAAAGTTTCCATGAATAAAAAGAAAAAAAAAAGAAATCGTCAAATTTCTTGGCTCAGTGAGTGAAAATTTTGTGTTGAAACTAAAAACCGGGGAAATTCGTTAAATTGATCGACCGTTCTCGCACTGAGGATAAAAATGTCAGGGAAAAATTTAGTGTCATGTGCACAGTTGTCGAATTGCGTGAACTCGAGATGAATGTGCGAGAACGCTTTGGTCAACACGTGCGGCCGAGTAGGTATCGTGAGCTTTTTTTTTTATCGAATTCCAGGAAAGGGTTCATGATTGAACGGAAAGTTGCGTTATTATGATAAAAAAAAAATTGGAGGGAAATAAAACCTCGTGCATAAATTAATTGGTCGGTTTTTCGGAACGCGAAACATCGGAGAAAAGTAATGAAATCTCGCTCGAGCACGATTCCGAAAATCAGATAAACATTTAGGCAGCTCCAGGGCCGGAAATATTTACGAAATCCCAAGCATCGTAATTCAGAGAAATTAATTATCGTTTCAATCCCCGATGCAAATTAGATTAATTTGTTACTGTTTCGATATTGCCTTCCACTCATCAATTAATTAAATGGGACACAAAATTATCACGAAAAACAAAAAACAATCAACCTAGTAAATTTCCGATGCATCATTAATTTTATTCATCCAGTGGCAATTACATTAATAATTGTCTGATGTTCAGCAGCACAGTGATTTACATGTAATTGGGAATCGTAGTAAAATCTCGAAATTGAAAGTACAAGCGTCCAATAAATTATATAAATATTCATCAATATTCAATCTCAATCAACTCTCTGGAATGTTTAATTAAAAAATCATTCAAAACAATACTCCAAATGATGTTCCATCATTGCAATATTTCATCAAGAATGAGACTCGTAATGTATCCAAATGTTCGTTTGTTTTGATGGTTCGTTCCCCTAATAATATTAATGAGAATAATTAATTCCTTATAATCAATCAATTTTTTTTCGATTTTTATTTATCCAAACCTCAGCTGTCCATTAAAAAAATCATAAAATTTATGCAATTATGGAAATTCTGGATTTTTCGATAACGTAAAATCGTGCATTTTCATTTTGTGGATTTTTATTTCATGGTCTTATGTTGCCCCTCGCATATATCGTAAAATTACAACTGGGTAAACAGAAATCAGCGATTGCACACATAATTTGCGAGGAAAGCAAGCGTGCACTCGGCAACATCCGTGTTGTCACAAAGGACTTGGTTATGATCAATGTTTGCACTACATTGTTAGTCTAGCTTGATGATTCCTCGAACCACAAAACAATGCTCCCAAGATCTGGGATGAATTTCTTCTTGACTTTCTGCGAAATAGTTTCGATCACTCTGTGTCGAATAGTTGACAGCTTAATTGTTTATGACAATCGACTCGATTCAAATTTTGATTTTTATTTAAAAAAATTAAAAACATTTTTTTTTTTTTATAAAAAAAATTAAAAACATTTTTTTTTTTTTTTTTTATAAAAAAAATTGAAATAATTTTTTTTTTTTTTATATAATAAATTTAAAACATTTTTTTTTTTTTTTTATAAAAAAATTAAAAACATTTTTTTTTATTGATAAATGGAAAAATGTTGCAAAACAATTATTTGAATTAGAAACATGACCCCATAAAGTGTCCGAAGTCGATTGTTTTGGCTTCGAGGATATCGTGCTACGAAGTCAATTTTTCGAGACAACTTTGAAAAACAAATTGAATTGATTTTATTGAATAAATGGATCGGAATCGAGAGGATCGAATAATCGATCAGTTTTCCCTTTTTAGTCATTAATTGTCATTGATGATGGTTTGGGATGCACGGAACATTAAGAGGATGTCACGTCAGAGTATAAGCAAAATGTATGGTCTCGGTATCAGTTGGATTTGCAAGCTGCCGAGGAAGTAAGCGCACACGAATAGGAATCGAGCGAACTGGGATGATGTTCGTGAGAGCTTTCGATATTCTCAAACATCGGCGTCACCATCACCCCTCCCGCTTGTCCTCTCTCTCTTTTTTTCCCCCCCCTCTCTCTCTCTCTCTCTCTCTCTCTCTCTCTCTCTCTCTCTCTCTCTCTCTCTCTCTCTCTCTCTCTCTCTCTCTCTCTCTCTCTCTATAGCTTCACACTATCTCTGAGGCAGAGTTTGACGAGGGTCGCGGTGTCAAGTGCCAACTTCATCGACATTCACGCTTCGCAAACAAAGAAAAATAAAATGCAGCACGTGGCAGTCTGCATTTCTCTTCTCTCGATATTCCTGCGTCTGTCTCTCTTCATATTGACTATTAACGAATGGCACGAATGAACGGAAAAATTGTCATTAATCGCAGTGTGCTCATCCATCTTACTTTTTCATCCAACAACAACGAAAACTTCGATAGTTAAGGAAATGGAAAACGAAACTTATCGGGAAAAAAAAACGAAGAGCTGATTTTTCATCCTTGGATTTTTCGCCACTTTCGCGTTGACTGACGTTCACTGAATCGTTGAGATTACTTGTTTGTTTTTCTGACATCGTGTCAGTCAATTTTGGAACTTCAATTTTCAATTTCTGGGCTAAATTATTGAACGAATATACGCGAGATCGTCAAAGGCTCATTGCCACACTGAGAAAACGATTTATTTATACGTACCAGCATTTGTTAAATGCTAACAAAGTTGGATACAGCGAAATAAATGTTTTTCAACAATTAATTAATCATTTATTTGAGCCTCTCGCAATTTTCTTAAATAAACATTTGTTAATAGTTAATAAATGAATCATTTGATAAAACGTAACCTTTCTTGATAGCAAGTGAATTTGATGGCCATCTACTGAGTTAAGGGAAATAAAAGCGATCGAACGAATCTTCAAGGAAATGCTATGCCTATGAAATTTGATCGTGACATCAAAGATATTTTTTGACCATTAACAAATTTTTCAACAGTTAATGAATTTTTAAGTAAAAGTATCAAATATATTTATTTATTATGAATAAACTGTTTTCTCAGTGGATATTATAGCGTCGTTGTATCCAGCATCAAAAAGCCAGATACACCCAGGCATCCTGTGATTCTTTGTCTCGTAGTTTCATCGAAAATGCTATTTGTGATGAGTACGATTTAGACTGCAAGATTTCAAGGATTACGTGATGCTGCAGTTCGCAGTCGCTGTGTGTTGGAAAATTCAATAGAAGCGAATGTCAATTTCCTCGTAATATATAACGACTTAAATTCCAAGTCAAGTTTCACGAGATGCAGCCGAAAGTTTCAACTTCACTCTTTACCATTTGTGAGCACTAACTCACAAAGGATTTGATGAAAATTCAACAATATTTTGTGTTTTAATTCCCTGCTTCTTATTCTAGTCATAGAGAGGAAGAACGACTTGGAATTTTCGGGGTTTTTCGGCCAAACAGGAAACGAGGCTCAAGCATTTTTTTCAGAAAATAATCGCCAGTCCAAACCTAATGAAGGAGGAAAAAATCAAGCTGTTCGATTTGATTGTTAATTTTGAAACTTCCATGAATTTCTATCGAACCGAATTCCCTTTGCCCAAACGATATTCTCAAGTGCATTTCGGTTCTTCTGTTCGCTTCGTGGTGCGTCGTCGTTGCGCCATCGTTATAAAAGTATCTCTCAAATGCCCGAGAGCTTTTCCCGGAATAAACTCAACTCTCGAAAAGTTGTTACCATATACGTTAAGGACACTTTCCATTCCTTCATCTTTTGCTCCTGAATAACTAAACGAAATTCGAGACATCGTCGAGTTACTCCAATGGCAAATAATGCGAGCAACTGGAGAAATATTGCGAAGCCAAGCTTTCAGCTTTAAGTTCAATTCTCGGTATTGATTGTCCTCCGATTTCGTTTTTTCATTTTTATCGATTTTTTTTCCGTCATTTTGCAAAAGTTCAACTAATCACAAATATTTTTACTGCAACATTTCTTTTTTCTCATGAGTCTCAATACCGAAAGATCAACCCGAACGATCTCGAGTATAAACGCTGTGTGCGGTAACCGTACTAAACTTGATTCGATCAAAGTTCCATGAACTCGTGACCGGTATCGCGTACCGACCAAAAGGTTGATTAAGGAGAATGGCTACACACAACAATGTTGCCATGTTAAAAACAGGAAAATTCGAAATTATTAGAATTCGATGAAATTTGCTGAGCATGCCCTTCAATATTAAATTTAAATATACAAATTGAAATTATTTAACAAGTATGTCGACGAAAAATAGAAAAAAATTTGTGTCTAATTGTTTTGTCTGTGTTTAATTTTATTCAATTTTTTTTTTTTTTTAATTGAAATTATTATATTATTTAATTCAATTCAATGTAAATTAATTATATACAAGAAATTGAATTAATAAAATTCAATAAAAATTCGAAATTTATTAAATTACAAAAAAAAAGAAAAAAAATGAAATGAAATATAAAATTTTATTAAATTCTTATCATATTGTCGTATGTGGCCAACCTCCTTACATCTTAAAATCATTGATCTGATGAACCCAACTAAATAATACATACCCACACACATTTTGTTCGGAAATTCGGAAAACAGACTCGGGTATTTAATAAAGTGAGGAACAAGTTGTACAGAAGCAGAAAACTTAGGTGTGCGGATGGATAGACGTCGAGGAGCCAGTACAAAGTTACAGAATATTTTCAACCCTCGGCTCATTAGCTTCGTCTCGAAACATCACGAATTTCTTACGTAGTCGAACGCGATCGGGCCACGTTCCGGATAATGGCGTCTGCTTCGACAACGAACCCTTATTCTTATTTTTCGAATAAACTTCGATGCAACATTTTTCACGTTATAAATAAAATGGAGCAACGATTCCATTGCGAAAAAGGAGTCGCACAGGTTTATAGAAGTTTCGACTTTACATCCAGGAGCTTTCGATTTTATTTTACAATGAAAATGTCGTTAATGTCACGTCGTTTTATTTCCCGCACGGATTTAAGCTCGACAATATTTTCCATGTAATCAATCGTCTCGCCACAAGTTTAACGCAACGATAATAATTATTCGAGCCAAGTTCTTTACCGCTGTCGTCGGTTAGTGAGCCGGACTTTTTCGAGCATCAAGCCAAGCGGATCGATCAAAGATTGTAAAAATGTGCGAGACCCGTTATACATCGGAGACATAGACATTTAAGAATCAGGCGTCGTGTCAAAGTCGTTGAGAACGTGTCGAAACTTAAAGACACTCGCTCCAACGATCATTCCTGCGCCACAGGTTGACATTGATAATGAGATTTTCCAGCCAAAAAACTAAAATTATTTCAATAAAGGAGGCAGCTCTTGCCCAACGAGCGATAAAAAAAAAAAAAGGAACATTTCAGGAACGCGTCTTGAATTTTTATCAATTTTATTCACGGCCTAACAAACTGCAACGTCCAATTTGTAACGCTCTATTCCTCTGCTCACAGGCTTATAAATAGTTGACCGCGTGGCAATCGCAATTAGCGCGTTATTTATAATTTTCATAATGAGAGATCGAACAACTTGAATTCCATTTTTTTGGCTCTCGATAATCCGGCGAATTCGATGAGTTCGAACAGTTTGGTTCGGGGATTTTGTGAAGAGACGGAACAATTATTATTTTCGAAAGTATGAAGCGTCGAGTGATGATAAAACCGAAAAATTGAAAGTGCAGTGTGTGATGCAAAATTGAATAAATTGTACACTTCCGATAAAGTGCGTCGGTTGTATTTAGTTGGGAGACTTAATGATGGCCCGACGATTCGGTTCGAAAATGTCAGCGGAACTCGATCGAAGTATAAAAGAAAACCGTAAAAAGTTTGATCGTTCAAAAACGATCGGGAATTGACGAAAAAACATGTGAGGTTGAAAAACATTTGATAAAAACGACGAGTAGAAGAAGCAGAGAAAAAAAAAAGCAGAAAAAACGAGACATCGTTATAATTAAAACTGCGATAAAAATGACGTCATGAAGTGTTTTCATCTGGTGTTGTTGGGCTGCGTCTGCCTGATGCTAAGGGACGCAGAAGGAGGCAAATATATCGCGGATGATGATTCCGATTACGGAAGGTTTAAGGGTAATGAGGAGATCGATTCGTACTCAGCAACGATGAACCAGCCGATAGGGAACGATTTTTATGATCTCAAGGTCGATGACTTTTGGAGTCGAGATGAAAAAAATCATCAGAGACGACGAAGTTATCGAGACATCATGGAAGAGATAGAGCGTGGAGCACGTCGACACAAAGAAGCCTCGAGCCACAACGGGCATCGACATCGTGTCCAAAATCCATTCGATCATCATCTCATAAGACACAGCGATCGTTTGTTCCGCTCGATCGAAGCTAATCAACGTCTACCGGTTCCATTTAATTGGCCGGTGAAAAAAGAAGCAGTCGTCGAGGGCGGTTTGATCCTTGGTGGTTTGATGATGGTCCATGAGCGAGAAGATTCGATAACTTGTGGTCCAGTGATGCCTCAAGGTGGTGTGCAGGCACTCGAAGCTATGCTCTTCACTCTCGATTGGATCAACGAACGAAATCTCGTCCCAGGGGTGAAAATAGGGGCTCACATACTCGACGATTGCGACAAAGATACTTATGGCTTAGAGATGGCTGTGGACTTCATTAAAGGTTAGTAAATCCGCGAGTTCGACGAACCATTGTCTTAAGGAGGATAGCTACACGACAATGTTGCGATGTTTTAAACGTAGAAAGATTCTGAATGACTAGAATTCGATAAAATTTCGTGAGCACACTTTCTGGTATTAAAGATGAATACACACATTTTTTAAGATTTTTTCTCTACATAGTTTTCGCGTATTTGAACGCTAAAGTTTGGATAGGATTCAAATTGTTCGAAAACTATGTACACGGAAAATTTTAAAAAATTCGTGTCATCGTATTTGATGCTAAATAATATTATCGCCACATTTTATCAAGTTCTTATCATATTGTGTATTTATTAGCGACCATAAATTCGCTATTTATCAGTTGACCTTGAATCAAAGTGGGAAATTGCCTGATTCTTCGATTTCTCATTGTTTTTTTGTTTCATTTTACGGCGACTCAATCAACATGATAATTTGTTTGTGGCACGACGCAGATTCCGCGGATTGATCATCATGAAAAAAAAGCTCGCGTTAGGGTGACTCCGTGCGAGATGAGAAAACATAGCAAACAATATTATGAAAATGAGGGATAAAGGGTACTGTGCAGGAAGTAATTATGGAATATTCAAATTTCTACGCTCTCGATATTGAGAAAACAATTTTTTTCGGGAGGGAGAACTTCCTGCGGAGAGATATTTGTTTCTATAGGCATATCGTCCGCTTCCGGGCGTTCCATCGTTTTTCCAAATTATAACGCTTGTCCAGCGCGCACACGAATCCAGGCGCCTGCATTCTTAATAAGGGTCAAAGAGATTCTCTTCCTATCCGGAACGGGCTTCGAGTTGAGGTACTCTTTAATTTATAACGAGTCAGCTCGAGTTACTAGAAAGAGTGAAAATAGAAACCGTTGACCTGCTTTTACACTTAATTCCATCAGTCGTCTTGTACTTAGGGTTTAAAAATTCTATTTACTAAATGAGATAATTAGACGCCTTCATTTAGTATGGAGTAAATATTAGGATGTCGCCCAGACGATGAAAAATATTTATCTCCGAGGAAAAGAAACGGTTATGTCATTAAATATGAAATACAAGATGTTCCGCATCAAATGATACTTCAAAGGCTCTCACCAACCATTTCCACTTTGATCAAATCGAGACATCAAACGACTTTGTCTAATGATCAAGACGAAACGATATCGTGGGCGAGTCAGCCCTTTGATGGCTGACGAAAATCCACAACGTAGTTGTCCCTTCGTCAAAAACAAACCATCCTCAAGTTTCATAAACATTATTCCGGTCTCTGAGAAGGGAATTTCTATCAATAAAATTGAGGCTTTGATCGAGACTCGCGTTGATTTACCGCATTCGATCAAGCGGATTTAATCTGGTATTAATTACTGCACGGAAGATTCAATGAATCCGACGAGAACAGTTGCATCCGCGAACCCAACGAAAATCACTTTAGCGTCCTCCCTCGCTTCGCCGAACCAATGTATTTTGATGGACACCACCAGCTCCGATGTAATCCCACTATCTATCTCACTCTGATTAAACGCAGCCCGCAACTTTCACGCACAATTGACAAAACAGAATTCTCACACCGGTAGACGAGTTTCCGCTTGAAATTCAACCTTTCCAAACGCGGCCTCTCCCACTCGCCACAGTCCTCTAGATCGGCTCAAAACTCCAGTCGCATTTCACGTGTCGAGCTCTTTGTTTATTCCGATTGGCATCAATGAATTCGACCATTCGGTGGGGCCGAGCAAAATTATTTCAATGAAAAATAATTGAGACATTTTTTCTTCTGATATTTCGAGTATTTACCGATTTTTTTATTATAAACTAAATGTTCCGAGGAAACCAGACGATTTGGAGAAAAAAAAATCTTGCTACAGCTCACGATTCTCCGCAATAACATGCCCCTCACTAGTTGCACGCTCCAGGTATATTATAATAAGACTTTTCTCAAGGCCATTGTATTCTTTGATGCTCCGCTGCATTATATCCAAATGCATGAATTAGCTGTACAAAGAAAATGTGCAAAAAAATATTACAAACATAATGATGTGTAAGGAAAAAAAATTGAATAAAAATTTGATGCGACAAATGAGAAAAAAAAATGACTCGTTGGCATCTGATGGATTAGGAAAAGCCAAGAACCCTCGAGAAGTGAAGAATGAGTGAAAGAAAACGTTGGACAAATCAGTAACGATCGAGCCTTTTCATCGTTCCGATATCAAACTTTAGCGATAAGAATTTATCGAGTTCCAGATCTTTCGTGTTTTGTTTCGTGAAGATATCAAGATAAAACGGTAAATTCAAGTTTTATCCATTGATACAGCGTAGTATATGAATATTTCATGTAAAAAAGGGTGTTTGATCTTTTGGGAGAATGATCGCATTGCTCAATGAGGCGTGGACAACATTGGGGAGATTAAAGCTTCGAAATAGGGAGGAATTATACGTCAAAGCTTTCGAACATATTGCCAGAGTTCAGCTGCGGAATTTGGCCATGTCGACGCAGCTTATACGATTTTGGAGCATCGCCAATTTCCCAGTTTCAAAGATGACCATCCGTGACCCTCCCCCCTCCACACACAACTCTTTCCTTTTTCTATTAAATCCTTTCCAGCCGAATTTCTCCTCCTCCTCCTCCCCCTTTTCGCTTTCCCTCAAGCCTTCGCCCTCTGATGTATGTTTTAGCACCTCAACTACGACTTCTTTATTCTCGGCATCGCATGACTCTTGTGACTTCCTACATTTCGACACACAAACTGAGTTCTCGATAAGAAAGTGGATAAGGCAGTTTCGATCTTACCCTCTCATCCACGTGCTTGAGTAAACTCGATATCCTTTCGTTCACCGCACTCTCTCCTGCTTCTTTCGTGGCCTCGTCACACCGATATACTGCTGAGTACATTATCAAACATCTTGGGTTACCAATATCACGTGTCGGCTCTTTAAGGAGGTTCGATCGCGAAATCAAAATAATGCATTTTTTTTTTTCATCTCATGACAACATTCTTTGGCATTAATTATAGAAACACATATTTTTTCGAAATTTTCAACCACATGGTTATCGAATAATTACATTTTCTTCCCAGATTCTTAAGGAATGTTCCAACTTGTCTCATATTACCGAAAGACAACGATCAAATTCTGCTCTTCTCCGACTTTCTCATTCGACTTTATGCCCCCGAACTACGAAGTCCGACAATTTTATTTTTTCAAGTTCAAGAGCGTCGGTTACAGCTGATTCTCGCTCCAAGGAGAATCTCCGAAGTGAGAAAACGTGGTTGCTGCACAACGATTTTTCTACGGATAGCGACTGAGCCCGTAAAAATATTTGAAGTTTCTATATTTTTGTACGAGCTCGAGAAACGGAGCCGCAGACTTGCAGTCTCATTTCTGCTCGTCCTTTTATCAAGCTCTTTTTCGCACAAGTCTCCAGAATCATAGCGAGTCTCACAACTCGCGAAGTACTCGACTTCATTTTCTGCTCTCGTTCTTCTACCACGTCTACGCGAAATCTGATAAAAATATATTCTCATTGCAGTGCAAAATCGTTTCAAAGTTTTTCTGCCTCGTATAAAAAATATTTCTAATCCGTGTCGTAATTTTTCTCTTTCTCGTTGCTGCTTGGCGCTGAATTTTTTTTCAGCTCCTCCCTCGAATTTTTATCAAATTTTTTATTATTCCCTTCTCAGCAAAACCAGAAAATGAAACCAGAAAAAAACCAGAAACGCACGACACGCAACAGAATGCTTGATAGCCATGTCGTTTCACGTATTTAATTGCCTCCTGGGAACGTTTTCTATAGAGGAATGTAAAGACGGACAAAAAGCTCCGAGAGTCTGTGCATATGTTTGTCGCAGCGCCTGATGCTCTTGCCCGATGGGACAACAACTTGAAACTCTGACGCTTGCGACTCAATGGCACTTTACAAAATACTGTGAGCCATGCTGGCCAAAGAGAAATTAGGGAAATTAATATGTCGAATGAAACAGAAACAGCAGGACTTTTCATACGTTTTCAGTAAAAATTCATTTGTCACTGAGCGAGTGTTTAAACCTCAAAGCATCGAGGCCACGAATAAATATTCAACTCACGTTCGCACACATGTCAGAAGCAGATAATTCCAGGAATTTAAAAACTCCAGATAAACTTTTATGATCAAATAAAGTTGGCATGCATTTTTATAAATTAATTCTCTCCTCGCTGAGCTTTTTTTCCTTGTTTGCTCACCATGTAAAACAAACTGAGTTCACAACTTCACTACACACTTTCACGAGAGAAATAAAATTCGTGGCAAGTGTCTGCGTAGAGACGCGAACATTGAGGAAAGCCAACAAACAGCTCGAGCTGTGACAACTTCTCTCCGAAATTTCTAAATCAATCTCTGCATCTCTATTCTCGCACCATAGAGAATCGATGAAA
Source organism: Campopleginae sp. 14b (assembly GCA_030522525.1). Taxonomy (NCBI): domain Eukaryota; kingdom Metazoa; phylum Arthropoda; class Insecta; order Hymenoptera; family Ichneumonidae; species Campopleginae sp. 14b. The sequence goes on along the minus strand of JAPYYS010000587.1, from coordinate 2,863 downwards.
CTCCAAATATTCGGAGCTCTTCGAAATTCAATCGAAATTTATCGAGGAATCGAAAAAATTCGTTTTCTCGTTGGTGTGTCGAGATCCAAGCACATCAGGCTGAGCTGCGAACAAATATTTACACCAAAAACGATCGTGACAATTTTTTTTTTCATCACTTTGCATTTACTCCGTTCAAATAATCATTTTTTGAATTTTTATTTAGATATAAATTGCAGATCCGATTATAACTCGAGAGGAGCCCAAATGTAGGTTACCCGAAAAGGGACAATGGTCAGTTTCGATCGAAAATTCAGCATTGTTCGATATTCCGGGAATGCGATACTTCAGTCAAGGATCGATAGGAACAAGAGTACGTGGCGTAGTTCTTCTCTATTTTATGAACTGTCAACGTGAGATTGTAATTGAGCTTCGACAGAATGAAACGAGGCTTTCACCTTAATTAATCGATCAAGACTACGCAGTACAAGCGCGATATATCGAGAAAAAAAATATCGACATTGTAAAGCAAATTGTTGGAGCTCACAATGTCGAACATAAGGAACAAAGTCCACTAGGCAAACGACCACGATTGAGAGACGTTGAATACCATGCCGTTTAAAAAGTAATCGTCGAATATTCCGATCCGAAGTAGATCCTCGAAACATTTCTCCTGTTGTTTTTTTTTTTTTTTTTTTTTTTTTCCATTTCGTCGTTTTTTTCAAAATTCAACCGGATACGATCCATGTCTAGTGTTAAAAAAAAAAAAGAAAAAAAAAAAAAACAAAACAAGAAATTCTGATGTGCCAAAATCAGTTAATCGTGATGACCTAGTTTGATAGAAGGACGAGCAATATCGCGGCATTGCTGGCTTTCAAAATGACAAACAACTATTTCTCGCTTCTCGTGTTGTGTTATGTGGACCATTATTCTACCTCTTTCATATTACACACCGTTGAACGTATCAAAATAATAAAAAAACGCACCGATCGCTCGTTTGTCGTTTGCCTGAACGTTCCATAGACCTTTTATACGTTTTTTCTCGATCATGAGGGAAAAAATCTCAGCGTCACGTCTGTGCAGCACGCACAGTACACAGCACGTAGCCTCTTTTTATACCTGAAAATGTGCTCGCTCGTGGATACGATTAAATCGTAGGTCGTTAAACGTTTGATATCATTGTAAGATCAGCAGAGATTTAAAAGCCTCATGAACGTCAGTAATAATTACTGGTACAAGCGACAACGACCGGTGCGTGGGTGTCGTGCGGCTTCAGCGGTCCCCTGGGCAGCGAGACGTGAGATCATTACTCGGAGCGGTGACCGTTTAGCGAGGCAGTGACTAGCGTGTCAATCATGCACTTGTATCGATCGGCTTTCCGGCAGTTTCCCTCGGCCCTCGTGTTCATGCGAGCCACGGAGTGTATTGCAAAAAAGTATCATTTTTTTCGGAACGTGCGTGAAACGGTCGGGAACAACGATTGCGAAGTACATGGGGAAACGATAGACTCGTAATATGTCGCGAGGGCACGCGGAGCTGATAAGAATCGATGGGGTTGACGAATTTGAACGTTTTTAGTCCGTGGACGAAAATTTCAAGGGTAAAAGGTTTTTGAAACTCCTCTCTTCAATTTGGCCATTTTTCGACAGTAAAATTTCATTTTTTAATTTTCAAAATCATTGCAATCGAATACTCGGGATATTCTACCCCTAAAAAGTATGGTTCCAAGATCAATTTCATGCATTCATCGAAGAGATACAAAGTTTTGAAAAGTCGAAGTGCAATTTTGCAACAATGTGCAGTGAGTGCGTGACCTCAAACGGAGTGTGATGTTTATGGGTTAATATTTCTGAATGAATATAATTTTATTTTGTGATTCTGAATCGTTGCAAAAATGATGTTGAATGAGAACGAGTTGGATTGTTCGAGCAGTAAATAACAGCAGTCGTTGACAAAGAGAATTTAATCGTGGGAATTTTAGTCTTGACGACACGTTGTGTAGCACACGATGTTGTTAAACGTTTGACGAAAAAGTAAAAAAGAGTCGAAAAGATACGGGAGTGAAGTGGTGGATTGATCAAATGAGGTGAGAGCTCCCGATGGTACTATCTCAAAATGTTGCTTGAATAGCTCTCTGGTTGGCCGTTTTTCAACGTGATCCAGTCCGTTTCCACCTTTCAGGAAAACATCCACTGCTTACTTTGACCTCTTTTTTTTCTCTTTCCATTCCCTCGCGAGTTTCTTTCATTCTACTGGGACTGTCTGCCGATAAAAATGTTGCTGTAGAGGGTCGTTAGGGGCAGACACCGATCTCACCTTTCCAAACTATATAAGGTATTCGTGTCCCGCCTCCACCCACCAGAAAACAAATATCCTAGACACAGTCTGCTGTATTATAATGAACCAGCTAATTCGGGATCCCATTGCGGATTATTTCGTACACGAAACCACCACCTGCCTTTGCTCCGAATATCTCAGAACCAATTTGTCGTAATTAACGTCTTCAAAGAAGATTTTACAGAAATCTATTCGACATGCAGTTTCGTCTATTCAAAAATTCAATCAAGGAGGTTGGCTGCATGAGAAAATATGATGAGAATTTAATAAAATTTAGTGATAATATTCTTTGGCATCAATTACGATGACACAATTTTTTTTCTATTTTTCGTCTACATAGTTGTCGAATAATTTGAGTTTGCAATATGCAAAAATTTTAGTAGAAGTTCTCTCACAGGTAAAAAATAGTGGTAAAAAAAAGGGGGTAAAAAGTTAGTGATCTTAGACATAATTTCCATTCGTCACCTCTATTTATTCTAAAGTCAACCAGTCCTTGTGGTTCACTAAAAGTATTTGTAGTTCAAAAGATTTGCTTTTGTAAAACAGT